>VYZR01063396.1:39790-53313 GCA_013400675.1 Oxylabes madagascariensis
CCTCACCTGCACAAGCTGCATTTTAAAGGGCTTTTTAAAACCTTCACTCAAAAGCCTGGAAAAAAACAACAGCGGTCAAAAACCACTGGGTCAGTTTTAAATTTACTGGCGCAGCAGACGGGAAAGGTTTAGTTAATTTTTTATTTATTCTCTTAACATTGACAAGCAAGCTTCTTTCCCTTTTTTTCCCTTCCTTGACATTATCCAAGCTGGTGTGACTGGGAAGTTGAACCTCTTCTATTCTGCTCACTTCAAAGCATCCCCAAGCGTGGGTGGCAGTGTGCCATGGCCCAGCAGCCTAACTCAAGGTGACAGCTCCTTCGGAGAGACACGACAGCAGCGTCCCTGTGCTCGGCCCCAGCAAGGTCAGGATCCCACACTGGCATCTCCTCATCCCTTCCCACAGCTCTTATTCCAAGGGGGAGGAAGTAAACCCTTCCATCTTTTCTCTCCTCCAGCATTTTTCTTTGTTTGCCTAAAAAGAAGAGCCAGATCATGAGTTTTCAGCAACATTTTATACCAAAGTGTGTCAGGAGCCATTACCTGGAGGTGCTGATTACTGTTGAGACAAGTTGGCAACTGGTACTTCTTTGGAATGGCTACAGACAAAAATAGTCTGAGTTGCTGCTGGGTTTTAAAACTGATTTCTCTGAAGCAATATTTTTCACAATGAAAGGAATTGTCAGAGCCAACAAATTGCACATGAGATATGAAAGAAAAGGTAAGTATTTCTATCCTGGGGATACAGCCCAAAATGTGAGACATCGCTCTGAAAAAAAAGACAAAAACAAAACAACTCAGTGGCAGCCAAAAAAATAAAAAAATAAAAAAGAAAAAAACCACAGAAAGAAACTGGCAAAGTTATTGAAA
Organism: Oxylabes madagascariensis; assembly: GCA_013400675.1. Taxonomy (NCBI): domain Eukaryota; kingdom Metazoa; phylum Chordata; class Aves; order Passeriformes; family Timaliidae; genus Oxylabes; species Oxylabes madagascariensis. The sequence goes on from VYZR01063396.1 coordinate 40,661, forward strand.
GAAACATCAGAAATGATAACCCAAAGATGAGGTTAAAGGCCACAGCACATGTACTCATTCACTGGTAGTTAATAGCTCAGATCTCAAGAGGTTGTTGGGGACAATTGCTGGGTAGGAAACACTGCTGCATTTTAAAGGCACTTTCAGAGCACAGAATAGAAATTGTAGGATTGTATTCTTCTTGCTCCTGCTCTGAGGACTTACCAAGCAGAAGTACAACCACCTGTATAGCAGGTGTGAAGATAGCAACCTTTCATAAGCCATTTCAGGTTTAGTAATAACATCTGATATTTAAACAACGTGGAAATTTTAGAATTCTTGTCTAGATGGGGCACAAGCAAGGTGCAAAAGTGACTGCAGCAGCCACCCCAGAGGTACAGCACAGACAAGTTCTTCTCAGACAATTTGCCTGCTTCACCTTTCTCACAGCACGAACAAACAGCAATATTTTTTAGGTGCTATAATTTCAGGCATGGGGCAATACTTCAGCAGCATTCTACTCTGCCAGAGAGAAGGACTTGAATTTTAAAAGGCAGTATGATTTACAAGCAAGTTTCACTGTACTTTGCATCATGCTACACATGCTCTCTGCCTTCTGTGTGCTGAGAATCTTCATTCCAGCTGGCAGCTTGTTGCTTCTCTGCTCCAAATTGAAGTGGTGCTTTTCCAGAATTCTCACTCTTATTGTTTCAATTTCAAGCTAAGTTTCAGTCCATGAATAATGTTCAGAAATAGAAAGCAGAAGCATGTACATTTGCTGCCCCAGATGTTATTTATGTCAGCTTAGAAAAAAGTCAGACACTGACAGCTCCTGAGGTAATCAAATATTTTCTGTTCATCTCATATTGATCTTGCAAAAATCTAGCTTGCTTGATTGAAAACAAGTTGTTAAAGGAATAGAGTCGCCTCTCTTACCTGCAGTAACCAAGCCAGCTGGCTAGCGTGTAAGAACAGATATTAAAGGGATTATAAAATAATTTTCTTACCTAGTAGAGTTGCTATATAATAATTATTCCCTTCTCTACCATATATGGGCATTTACTAGAATTTAAATCCAGCAGCTGGAAGGAGTTTGTCTTTCAGGATTTCAACCTTGTAGTGCACTTTGTGCTGCAATGAGCAAAGATATATTTATTATCCTGGTTCAGGCAAGGGCTCATCAAGCCCAGCCTGCTGCCTCCAGTGCCAGCTGTAAGCAGCCAGGCAGGCACAAACAGGAGCGGTGTCAGCCTGTCTGACACCTTCTTCAAGTCCTTTCTCAGTCTCCAACTATATTGAGCTTCAGAGAGTTCCTGAGCCCAGCCTGGTTTGTTTAGAGGCCCTCCCAAGGATCTCACTTCCAAAGGTTTGCACAAGAGCATTATAAAAGCTAAATGCTCTTAACTTCTGCCTGAGTCTATTGTGACCCAGGGGATTCCTACAGAAAGTGGGTGGCTGTGCTAAAAGCATCCTGGGGTTGACAGTGTTTGCTGTCACCAGCCACAAATTAATCCCAACCGGTACGGCTGGCAGTGCCAGGTCAGGGACCCCAGCAGGGCTGGTGGGCATCTGCAGCCCTGACCTGGGCTACATCCCAACCTCTGCGGCACCTTCTGACACATCAGCTCTGCAGCTCCACCTGGCAGGGTTCTGTTCATGCATGAACTGGTTCTGCTTGGTTCTGTTTGTAGCTGGAGGGGCACGTGTGTGCCACTTGTGGTCACTTCTTCACCTGGCCAGAGAAGTTCTGTGTCTGGAGGCAGGAGCTTCTGTGCTCCCCTCAGCCTGAGCTGGAGTCTCTGTGTAGGTGCAGAAGCTGTGCAGGAAGGCTCCTGGATCAGCATGGGCTGCCCTGCACTCTGTCAGAGCTCAGGTAAACCCAGACCTACAATATTTGCATCTGATTGGGGATGCAGGCACATCACCAGCACAGAATTTCTAAGGCACCTCAGAGGAGAACTCCTCTTTGTTTTATCCAGCATTATCCAACACATCTGTATTACTCCCTTTTGTTTAATGATTTGATCCTTATACCTATGTTGACTGTGTTTTTTTTTAATGGGATATATTTTTTCCTTTGGCTAAAATATATAAACCTCATTTTCTTGTTTTACTCTGGATTTCAGTTGGTCAGAAATGCAGCAGACCTGTTCTCTGCTTCAATTATACCAGTGAATCTGTCCCTGCAAACATGTTTTCTCCCAGAAGGGAAACAAGGGAAGAGAGAGAATTTCAGTCCATCTGTTCTGTCCAAAATTAGGAATTACAGAGGAGTGTGAGAATAAAACTAAAACCCTACAATCCCATAAACCTACCCACACATGAATTGAATCTTATTTTGCCTGAACTAGTTCTCCTATCCCTCGTAGAATCACTGCAAATTCTCTGGTACCATTTTTACAACTTAAAATTTTAATTGGAAACAAACTACTACATGAATTGCACAGGTCATGCAAGATGTAGGTTATGGAAATTCCAAAAAGATACACCTCAGGCTTGGGCAGCTTGGAGTTGGGAGTTCAGATGTCTAGACGTTTCAGGATTATCAAAATTCATTCTCACTGGTGAGAAAGAAGCTTGTGTTGAATTCTAAGCTGGAAAGGCTTAGAGAGAAAGGCAGGATGAAGAGGGGGGCTGTGCTGTGCACACGGCCATGCTATTTACAACATCCCGTCTCACATGTCACAGTTCAAACCTAGTTGTCTAAAACTGATGCAATTCAATAGAGTGAAACTATTCCAGCAGTTGAGGCTATTCTGCTTCATTATTCTCCCTCAGTAAATCAGGTACATTAGGGTTCAAAACACCTGAACTGTGTCCTCAGTACTCTGAACTCAATTTCCTACCAACTTGCACAGTGAAAATAGGACCAAAATGTGTTGCCTTTACTAAGGGAATGTTATACCACTATTTCCCTCTTCTCTCTTTAAAAACAAGCAAAACAAAACAAAAGTAACCAAATTTACTATGAAGTGAGGCTCAGCTTGAAAGAGATCAGCTCTTCAGCTGAAATTCAGAGGGTCCCCCCCACTCTTCATCAGTAATTAGAGAAGAGCAGCTGAAGTCATCTGAGTGCTCAATGAAGCGATTCTGGAGAGAGCTGCACACCACCAGTCCCCAAGGGGACAATTATGGCAGGCTCCTGAAGGGCCCTGCAGCAGAGGCAGGTATGCAAACACTGCACACCAGGCTTGAAAGATGCTACAAAATCACACAGATATTTGCAAAACCGGCCTTTGATTTTTTGCTGCATGGGACATTTGCTCAGATTATTTTCTCAAAGCATTCAAACAAAAAACCTCTGGTCAAGTCTTTCTGCCCTATTCCCTTTCTTACCTTTTTCCCCTCCCTACTGCAACTCCCATGCATTTTAGAGACCTCTATCACACAGATTTATCACTCAGTGACCAGAGAGAGTATGTGATGCAAGGCACGTGGTCCATACCATAAATAATCTGGGCAAGTAGAACTTAATTTTCCTTGAACAGTGAACAGATTTAATCAAAACCAAGCATCAATCCCCAGATCTCCATGGAACAATATAATTGTCCATAATCCAGCCCTCCCTGCCCAACCTTCCCATTTGATGCTGCACTTAACTTTCAAACAACATCAACTGTCTAAAAGTGCTTTCCCATAGTTTTGGAAAGTCCCTTGGCTGTAGTTCCCAGTAATACACAGCAGTTTGCAGGTCTCTGACTCCTCAGAGGCAATGCATGCTCTGCCATGCAAATTTGTTGGGCACTCAGCTCACCTTGATCAGGCTCAGAAAGTCCTCGGTAGAAGGTGGGAGGTACAAGGTGGACAAGAGTTAGGTCAGTACTTTCAAACAGAGATTTTTCTTTGCAGCTTGATGCAGACTTCAGAATTGTTTGGCCATGAAGTACAAAGAATACTCAATCTTCTCCCTATCTATGTTCAGGACAGCAAATGATTTAATTTGCTTATCAGCATGAACTAAGCCAGTGAAAAGAGATTTTTACTCATTCCCTCCTCTTTCAGAAAACAGGTTTCAATTAAATAGAAGCAGCATCTACATACTGACTGGAGCAGCAGTTAAAATGTGCACAAACTAAAAATTCAACAAGAACAGCTCTGTTAACCATTCCTGGTTGGGAAACCCCACCAATAGCAGGAGGCAGTTCTCAGGGAACATTTTGTAGAACTTTAGAAAACAACTAGGAAAGGTATCTTAGAAATGATATCAGTATTTATGAAACCAGGCACTTTATTTAAATGCCTGGGGTGCACAGTTTTATATATATATATACACATATATGTATATATATATATACACATACATGTATTTATACACCAACCAGCAATTAGTTCTAAATAGTAATATCTGCCATTAGCACTCAACTAATGGTCAGTGTGGTTTTCTGATCACTGTATCTTCACAGGGCATGGCAATCCAGTCCCTGATGCCTTTGTACAGTGGTTAGGACAAATCAAATCTGCTTTTAATTTGAAGCATTGTACACATTATTTCAAGAGCTTAATTAACTTACCCAGCTTGTAAGTAGTACTTGCAAACACTGCTATACAAACAGGAAGGCCCAGTTAACGCTGAGTAAAAACATGATCACTGTATTTGAAGGATCCTTGACAAGATGTATCTTGTTACCCTTTGTGGTTTGCTGGTATTTGCAGCCACGAGCTGATCAGAAACAGAGCAGCAGAGGATTCTGCCAAAAGTAGCACCTGCTGCTTACAGAGAACATTTGAAAATCACAGTTCATCAGCCTCAGCACCTGCATTTCGTGGAATCACAGAATGGTTTTGGTTGGAAAATACCACCAAGATCATCAAGTGGAATCATTAACTCAGCACTGCCAAAGCTCAGCCGTGTCCCCAAGTGCCACATCCACGTCTTTTACATTGCTTCAGGGATGGGACTCCACCACCGCCCTGGGGAGCTGTGACACTGCCTGACCACCCTTTCAGTGAAGAGATTCTTGCCCATACCCACTCTAAACCTCCCCTGGTGCAATCTAAGGCCATTTCCTCTTGTTCTATTTCTCGTTACCCGAGAGAAGCCACTGCTCCCCACCTGGCTGCACCCTTGTGTCAGGGAGCTGTAGGGAGTGAGAAGGTTCCCCTGAGCCCCATTTTCCCCAGGCTGAGCCCCCCACAGTCACTCCTTAACAAACTGGTGATCCAGCCCCTTCCCTGGACATGCTCCAGCCCCTTAATGTCCTTCCTGTCATGAGGGGCCCAAAAGTGACCCCAGGCTTCGAGGTGGGGCCTCAGCAATGCCCAGCACAGGGGGACATCACTCCCTAGAGGGTCACACTGCTTCTGATACAAGCCAGGATTCTGCTGTCCAACAACAGATGGAATTTAGTCCACTCTTTGGAGAGGAGCTTCCATAGCTTTAGCTGTCAGGATTAAGCAGGGAAGACAATTCACTCCACTTCAGAAGGAAAGGAAAACAGAAGGTAAGTCCAGTGGGTTCAATAAAACCTGCTGTGGCCATCAGCAAAGATCTGCCTGCCCTCCAAGAAAATACAGTATATAGGTGGAAATCAAAGGGAAAAGTAAAGATACAAACTTGGAAATACAACTTAGAGAGCATCCAGTTTGTCACTAGACCTTCTCTTCAGGAAGATTCCTGAATATTTAGAGCCATTTACACTGGGACACATTTAATGGGCCTTCATGCATCTGACCAGCTCTAGAAGGAGAGAGACATTTTTTAGGATTTCACCTGATATAGAGCATCCATCTTTAGCCCGTTGAGTTCTGTTTAATTCCCTACAACATCAAATGACTCCCTTCCTTCTGGAGTGAGCACTGCCCTTTTCCCCCATGACTCAGGCCAGAGGCAAATTCCACACTTGACAAATTTTTCTTTGTTTGTTTTCTCTTCGGGGCACACTATTCAGAAGAAATNGGAGAAGCCAAGGATATCACAAATTTCTTTGCCTCTGAAGAGAAGGAATCAAGGAACCCAGAATGCTAGAGACATTCCCAAACCTGCTACTGAATTTCTGTGGTACATTTTAATTTTCATCTACTTGGTATTTCTTTTAGATTCTAAGTATTTCTACTTAGATTCTGAATGCTGGCTGACACAGGCTTTAAGCAGCTTTAAAAGTGTCAGTGAGCTCTTTTGTCAACATAAGAAACCCACGCAGGCCATATAGCTAAGAGGTTTTGAAGAATCCTGGTCGTTCTGATGCCTTTAAATGTGCACCCAAATCACTCACAGCTTTCAAAAGTGGCACCACTGTGTATCTGAAAAGATGGTCACAGGCAGAAAATCACACCTCATGCAGTCACATCAAAGCCAACATGATAACCAACCTTCCAGAATCCAGATACTTATTTAACGTTTTGTTAACACTCAAATAATGCAGGTTTCAGTTTCCTCCTTGGCAGCCTGTTATGGAGCTACCTTGAATATGTTCTTTACTATAGGGTGTGCTGAAACATTTGTTTATTTTGGCAGTTTTTACATTGCAGACAAACCTAATGAAGAAATGTGATTTCCTCCCAGCTCTTCTGAATTTTGCTCCTCTCCTCACCTTCTTTTCCTGAGTAGTGTGACGTGTGCAATCCCAAACTCCTTTCAGAACACTGTGACACCAGCACAATGACAGAGTTGAAAGCCATAAAAAGTTATCATTACACTCTTAGAAATGCTATTGTAATCAATCTTATGTTATGTATTCTCCAGTTAGACATGTACCACAAATCAACCACATGTAGCCACGGATAGAAATGACATGATTTAAACTTTGGTGCAATAAGGTAAAATGAATCAAATTCACCTTGACAGGAACCTGCACCACGAGCAGTGCACTCAGCTAAAAAGAGTTTGTCATCACTATGGACAAATCACAAATGGAAAGGCAACCAGGAGTGTTGCCATTTTATCACCTCACAGACAGGATATATATTGCAGCTTTAGTCATTTATTCAACAGCAGTTGATCTAGTTTAGAAATTTGTTTTACTTGAATTTGGATTATCAATTAGAAGCCAACTGGGCTATGCTTCTGTTCTCCACTGTTGATTACTGTTACAATGCCTGACTTGAGATTGCAATAAAAAATAAATATTGAGTTGTCTCTTGGCTTTCCTCATAGCATGGAGGTGGGAGCTGGACATGTCAGCAAAAGGAATCAGTCCCTGTTGTGGCCTAAATTTCCACATAAGGTGATGGGAAGAATATCTATGGGAGAAGAATTCTAGATATAAGTCTCACTTTACAGAAGGCATTGGACTTAAATTTGCCTATATTTGTATTATACAGACACATCAACATGCTGTAATTTCAAGAACCCTCTGTGTGCAACTGCTGTTTATGCCAGAGACTGATCTTTTCCCTGAAAGCATGAGATGCTTCTTGTTTCATCGTACTCCCTGATTTGTCTCAGCCGGAATATTCACTTTAGGAAAACAGAAGACAAAGCCATGAGGCCTCCTGTGGAGCGAATAGTTTTCAGCCTTCATCTGAAAATTTTAACTATGGAGTCATTATTAAGTAGAGACTCTTACAGACTAAGCAGTGCTATTAGTCTAATGTCACCAGTTTCTCCCTCATTTGCATGAGACTTACCTGGAGTACAAAGTGTAGCTGTGAAAAGTTGTGTGCCCTGTTTCTTCAAAGCCCTCCCAGCACAATACCCTAATGTACCAGCGGACAGGTGTTATCAAGATGCCTTTGTGTAATTTATTCCACACAATGCTTTCATTCCCAATTAGTGCATCATCTAGGTAACAACCACGGGAGCTTGTTTACTCTGCTACAAACCAGGTTTTTAATTTTAAAGCAGCAGAGGCCTCTCCTCCTCTTAACATACATGCATTATCCATGGAAAGGCTTTAGCCACACAGACACATTTGGTACGCAGTTTTATCCAACTCCCATTTACTATTTCTTTCCAAACACTCAGGGTGCTCAGACTGCCTGTGTAAGAAAGGGTTCAGAGCTAAAACAGACCAGGAATGTGTGTACAATGAAATAGCAAAAGTCTGCAAAGAAATCTTAGCACTGATAGGAGAGGTATGGGACAGACCCCAAGAGCCAGGCAGGCTACATTTCTTTCAGAGACTAAAGAAATTTGGAGTAAAATAGAGTTTNCCAACCACTTTCATAAACTTTCAATAGGATCAAAGGAAATTAATCTATTTAAGTCCAACAGTCCAAATAGCAAGATGAGGGAAGAGTTGCCAGCTAATGCACAAAAGTATTTAGGAATGGAGGTCAGCAGTCCTTCCTTAACCAGGAGAGGAAGTTGGCTGTGCTGACTATTCCCAAGCATTAAGAAAAAAAAAAATAAAATACAAACAACTGTCTGGGTAGGACTCTGTGCTTTAACCTCTACTTAATAAGCTCACTCACCTAAAGGTACATACATTGACATTTAAAGAAAGGATTCCTCTTGAGTTGCCACTGTCCAGGAGCTACAGGAGAGGCTTCTCAGCTCCTCTGTTCTGCCAGAGCTTCCACGGTGACAAGCAGAAACAGGACTGGGCCATGCTGGTGTAACCAGTGTACAGGAAAATCATGTTCTTTTGTTGCTCAGGTCAAGAGGCTGGGGATGCTCTCTGAGCCCAAAGAAGCCTTTTTAGGGGACTGCTGCCCCCCCAGACAGGTAAGAGAGCAACTGGCAGGAGCAACACAGTCATGGGAGGGAAATGAGCCCTGCTCAAACGCAGCTGAAGTTTAGGCTAATGAGTAACAATGCCCAGCCAAGAGAGGTACCAAAAATCATTATTCTCTTCATGGGTATAGCACTCAATAAGAAAACATTTAGTTCATAAAATAAGTACACGTGCACTTTTTGTTTGGTTGGTTTGGTAATTACCAACTATAGTAAGGTCTGTGGTGTGTGGTTTAGGCAGGACATGCAATGTGACTGTACAGCAGAATTGCTTACCTATGTTGCAGGCTTCAATAAATGAAAATGCTGAAGTAGAGCCCAGGACGTTAGTCTGCATTTTGCTAGCTCAGTAATGTTTTAGCAGTCATGCACTGCCAGGATCTATTGTTTGCTCCCCATCAGAAGGATGGGGTCTCTCACAGCATACAAAGCATTACCCAACAGCAGCTGGATTTCTTGAGATTCCCAAGTAAGCTGAGGGAGCAGTTTCTATCAACCTTTGAATTCACAATTTGATGTGAATGTGGCCATTATTTCTAAAAGCTTTTAAAATGGTATTGCTGAAAAAGCAAGCTGGATATAGAAAAGATGTAATAAATACAGAAGAAGGAAGAGGAAAGAATGAATTTCCTTCTGGTCTCAGCTGAGACAAAGCTCTTCAATATCATTACTTATTAACAAATTAACATATTATCATATATTAACATAACTTCATCATCACATATTAACAATAACTCCCTTTCACAAAAGCTGCCTCCATCTGCAGTTGAGCAGATCTTAAGTCAGGGAATGTTCTTTAAAGATGCCATAGGCCCAGTTAATAAAAAGTCATGCCAAGGACGTTGATAGGAAGTCAAGTGTATCCATCAAGATTACATTGCTTCAGGTTAAAATACTTCAAAATCTTGTAAAAAAGCATTTGAAAAACTGTGATGCTCATGAAGTCTTACAGGCAAATCGCTACCTTACTTTCTTCAGTTTTTACTTTATGTATGCCTAAAAACCCTCAACTTGCTTTATTTTCTCTCCCAGCAGAGCAGTTTCTCCAAAGTTACAAAAGCCACAACACTATAGTTTAAGTGAATATTGCACTCCACATCAACACTAGAAATAGGAAGATGCCTCAGCCACAAGCCCATCCACACATGCCCTTGTATCTCCAATAACTTAAAAAAAAGTCTCCAAGTTTGATGGAAAGATGGATTTAACTCCCGAGTGCGTGACATTTGTGCACTGCTCACGCTGGGCAGAGAAGACAGACACGAGTTAATGTTTCTCCTGTTGCTCATCCTCCTCCACCCTTCCAAGGATGGCAATTCCAGCCAGCCCCGAAGAACCATAAGGACAGCACATCCACCTGCGGTCACCCACAGCACGCTGCTGCTGCTGCCCAGCCCACCAGTGTAGCCCTAGTTTAATGTTTTAGTTTTTGGGAAATTCTTTCCCCAGGAAACTTTCTGTAAACAAGAGAAATGTTTTTGTAACTGTACCTATGTTTATCCATTCTTTCTCACGGGAGAGGTTTCTTGACAAACATCTGCTTTAACCAATGTGATTGAAGAGGTTTGCCTTTGTTTCACCAATCAAATTAGTCTGTGTAAAATAGTATAAAAGAGAGTCACATCTCAAAAATAAAAAAGTTCACCTTTTCTAGCCTTCTGATCCAGAGTCTGTGTCTTTGATGCTCAACAGCAACACACCAGGACACAGCCACCAGCCCACCGTGGGGGGAAAGCTGCTGGAGCTGCTGAGGTGGGGGCTGCAGGACAAAATCCCAAGAGAAACCACGTTTTCTCTCTCCTCTAACAAAACCTGCCTTGATGCAGCAGCATTTTGTTGGACTTGGTACTCCTAACAGCCGCTTTCCAGAGTACACAGCTGAAATCTGAACCACAGCAGGTCATCCTCCCCATCCTCACCAGTAACACCAGGAGAGTTATGCACAAAGTTTCAAATCACATTTAAATGTCAGTCACACCTTTGCAGACCAAACAAGTCAAAAATATGCAAAAGAAGGGCCTCAGTTTGCCCTTTAACACATGCAACAGGAGTTAATAACACTGTCAAAGGTTATCACCTAGAATTTTTTTTTTTTTTTAAGCCCTTGCACACATGTGCTCTAACACAGGCTGCCATGGACCAGCCTCCTGGGAACCTTTTCCAGCTCTTTTCTAATTTCACAAACTTCTACTCATCTTCATCTCCCCATTGCTGCCTCATATTTCAGGAACATCCCACTGGCAGCTCAAGAACCTTTTCTCTCTTACAGTTTCCACACATCCTCACTCTCTCCAACATATTACTCTTCAAATCTCTTTTTCTCTGTCATCCAATAGTTTTATTTATGCGGCTATATTTAAATCCACTAAAATAAAAATGTTCAGGATACAATTTCCATTTTGATTTTACAAAATGGAGTTACAGCTAGCTGGAAATACAAGGCTGTGCATAGCAGGTTTTAGTGCCCATTGGCTTAAATGTAAATCTTGTACCACACAAGGTCATTTCATTCCACAGGCAAGAGATTTAAGTTTCTATTACAAAATGTTTCATTTCCTCACACACCGAAAATGAAGTAGTTCACTCTGATCATCTAAGGACAGTAAGCTTTTGAATCTGATAACATATTATTTAAACCTGAACAGAGTGCACCACTTTTTCAAGAATGAGATGACATAAGAGATATTTTAGAAGGTGCTACAAGTAATAGAGCATTACCAAACAGCTACTGCAGTGCTTTAAAGGCCCCAGAAAACCATGTCAAGGAACAAGAAAACCTCCTTATAGCAACCCTGTTTTGATTAGTAGAAGCCAGCCAGAAGCCTACTAAAACAGTAACAAGAAAAAGCAGCTCTGGAAAATTAATTCTAGTTTGTAATTCTCTAATTCAGAATTAAATAACCTTAATTTAAGAAGAAATAAGGAGACTGAACCGAATTCTGAGACATTCCAATACTGAGATGCCAAAGGAGTTTAATGCTAGCTAGGTAATTTCCTGAAAATATTCCGATAATTCTCCTTAAATATCATGTTTGGGGCCAAACACCGTATGTAGGTATTTGCTACATATAAAATATGTTGATCCTACCTAAAGTGTACTATCACCGAATTCTGTGTCCCTCCTGCCTCACCAACCCCCCACTCCACACTGCCTTAAAGCCTGCACTTACCACTTTTGTTATAAAAACCCAAAACTCCTCCATACATCATTAATCCCTTCGTGTAATCCAGTACCTCTCTGTCTTTCTTAATTATGGGAGAATACTCAAACAAAAAGACAATCTCACCTGGTCCCCTTTCACCTCAACTCTTACCAACAAGCACTGAATTCTTATGCTTGGGCAAATGAGATGATCCACATCCCACACTTAACTGCATTCACACAGTTACAAAAGGAGATTTCAGCAATCTCTTGGATCTTATGAGCTCTACAAATATGAAATATGGCATGCCAGCCCACCTTGCAGGTGTTCTTTGACAAGTGGCAGAGCAGAGCACTGGGCTGTGCCAGGGGTAGCTGAGGAACCCAAACAGCTCCCAGGAACAAGGCTATTTTGTTAACTGTGCTATCACCACATCTCTGTTTTCCAGCAAAATGAGCAGGCACTTATCATTTCAGGTATAAAATTTTTGAGTCACCACTAAGTGATGCAAGGGTTTCCACCTGCTGAACTCAGGCTGGCACTGCTACAGAGAGTGCACAGTTATGGACAGCACTGTCCTGCTGGGCTCTGCCAGGAGACTCACAAAGCCACAACAAAACCAACATTAGCCTAAAGCATCGAGAGGCCTGGGCATGGAACCCTTTCAATGTGGATTCCAAAGCTGAATTTTTAGAGAAGGAATCCAAGTGGTCTCTAACCCTGGCAGAGTGGCTACAGCCTCAGCCAGAGCAGGGGATTCGGGCTGCGAGGTTCCAGGGGAGGGTCCACACAGAGCAGGGGCACCACAGCCTCACTGGAAGGAAGCCTCAACCTGCTCTGCCAAGAGAAATCAATCCATCTCATTGATCTAACAAGTACCACTGCCAGCCTTGGCCGTGGAGCTGCTGCTGGAGATG
>VYZR01063404.1:16198-45589 GCA_013400675.1 Oxylabes madagascariensis
GGGCTACACCTGTCCTTTGTTTCCAATTCAGATATGGATGGAAAAGTCACAAGAGAACATGAGCAAGAACGTTAAAACAATTTTAGTTAGGGGACTGAGCCACCTAATTTGAGGTCATTGGATACTCACATTGGATACTCACAATGTAGTGAAGCTGGAGATATGCTGCAGCTTTGTTAGTGCTCTGGACCTTGGGCCAGAACTGAGCTGCTCAGGGCCCATGCCTGGAGTGGCTGAGTGCTGAGGTAGGGTTAGACAGCAGCTTCTAAACTCAGTTCTCTGAACCTGGGGCTATCAAGAGACCTCCAACTGCTGGAAGACCCAGGCATGCACCAGGTGGAACAAATCCAGAGGGACTTCTCCCACCTCCTATCATCAGCCGTAAGTCTGTGCTTTTTGGTTTTGTGTCTTGTCCTGCAGCTGATTTCTCTGTTTTGCAGAAACGTGGCAGCAGAATATTGCTGCCTACCTGGGGCCTTCTCCTGCACACGTGCCATCCCCAGTGCTCCTGTGCCCTGAGACATCTGGCATCAGCCACTCTCTGAGAGAGGCTGCTGGGTTACTGGAGCCTCGGGCATGGGGGGCATTGCTGTGTTCCTCTGCCTGTCTGCACACAGCAGTGTTGGACTTTCTCCCACATCCTGTGCCCTGGTAATGATATGAGGTTGTGACTGTCTGCAAACTCATGAATACTTGATATGGAAAGAGGGCAGAACTGCAGCCAAGGGGGGAATGGGATTTGCCCAAGCTAATTCAATATTTTCTTGCTGATTTTGCCATTTTTTAACATAAATGACTAAAACATTCAAGGACAAAGGAACCAGGTTTTGAGAGCAGGATTTGGAAGGTACAGGAAAAGTCAATGTGTTCAAGTCAGCAGTGGATTTAACCAGACACTGGTGGCAGTTCAATAACCTTTGAGTCCACTTCTTTGCTGTGGTGCTAAAAAGCCTCACTGTAAGGTATGGTTCTCCCTGCTTCTGTGGTCCTGTGTGCCTGGCAAAAGGAGACAGTGCAAATCTGCCCCTCTGCATTAATCAGGAGAGCCTGGTGCACAAAATGATCCATATTTCCCTGTTCATTCTGTGACCCAGAACCCTTTTCCTCCTGTTTTGAGTTTCCTGTAGTCCCTGAAGCAGCCATGCAGACTTGGTTTTATTTTATTCTCAAAGAGAAAACCTGGAAGCTTTGTGATAGGTCTGTGTGAGAAACCAAGCCCTATATATAGCTTTTACACTTCGCAAGATTCAGTTTGGATGAAGAATCAGAAAATATGGTGCTATGTTCTTGATGTTTTTTAATGAAGAAAAAAATCTCAAATGAGCGATACTGATGGGAATGACTTTAAAACCTTCAATTTTCCTCTGATATTTACCTATATTTTTATGCTGTTTACAGTGAAAGGGTCAGCCATTAAAATGGACAGACAGGAGGCTGCCTCTAGATTGTACAAGGAGTTAGAACAATGTCTTTAAGAAAGAGTTTTGAACGTCAGCACCTGGTTGAAATTGGGACAATTACAAAATTGTTACATGTAACAATGTGCCTTGGCCAGGGAACCACAAAATTATTTGGAACATACTGGACAGACACCGCTTAATGGCATTTTGTTTCTGTGTTTCTTTTTTCTTCTTCTTTTTGATTTCTAACACGCAAACCTCTGTGTGTATGTTGCATATATACATACCATGTCCTAGTGCAAACCCACTTACCTTTGAGTGTTGTGTACAGTTATCTCTGCTACATTTGTTAATTACCAGAGTCTTATCTGAGTCACTGTTTCCTCCCTTAATATTTGCTCTCTTCAGTCACTCTTCCTTTATTTGATCCTGCAGGGGTTTATTGCAGCATAATTATTTCCATGGTAACAGGCTGTAATTCCATAAACAGAAGATTGAGTTTGTTATATGATCAGGAAGCAGCTGGAGAGCCATAAAAGGCTGATTTTTCAGCAATGCTGAAATCCTGCAACCCTTATTGATATATTAATGTAATCAGCCGAATTTCTTTCTCCCTTTGCAAATCCTCCCCTAAATAGAAAGGCACATAACATAATGTTGAAATTCAAAGGTGTGCAAATTGAAATGTTAGGGGCAGAATTTTCCCCCATTCTTCTTAAGAATTGAAATGAAGGGGTTTTTTGAATGTCTTTTGGGAAAAAAGGGATTCTTTGCTCCCATGACTATTAGCAGGGGCAGAGCACAAATTAATTGTAGATCTTCAGTTTATTGTGGGATGATGTTATTTTCATTACTTTCCTCGTTACCATCTAGTTATTCTCTGTGTATCTTAATGGATTTACAGCAGTTAATGTTTTGCGAAGTGCATTCTGTCCTTTGAATAGTCTCTCAAAAACATTCACAGTAATTTTCTAGGTTTTCTCCTTAGAAAGAAGTGAAATGATGTTTGTGTGTTTGTAAAAAAAAAGATAATTCAATAGTTATATTGGCTAAGCTCAAGGAATTGAGAACAGCCTAAAGCTCACATCCTCATTTTCATCCTAATCAATGCGCTTCTAATACATGTCCTCTAGCTAATGAAACTCTGAATGGAACCTCATCTACCCTGCAGTCTAACAAAGTTCAAGCCTCTACTTTAAAGAAGCCATAAAAATAATTTGCTTGGAAAGCCAAGAAATCTCAAGTAAAGGGCATTGTGCTTAGACCAGAGTATACCAGATATTTGAATTGCAGAAGAACAAAAAACCACAACACTACAAACACAGCAAACTTCATGAGCTGTGGTTTGGTTCTCCATGGCAAAAGTAGATCAGGCTGATCAGCTTTTAATGCACATGCTGCCTATTTCAAATGCAGAATAAATTTCAAGAGGTTTTTTTTTTTTTTCCTAGCCCAGAGAGGGAAAAGAATAGAGATGTTTTCTGTAGAGAGTCAAAAGATACTTGTGTGACTACAAAGCTTCCCGGTGGGTGAGGAAGGACAGTCAATCGCTGTTATGGAGATCAGTAGCTTCCAAACAGGAGAATTATGGTGGGAAGCCCAGGGAAACAAGGCTGTTCATGGAAATAGCAGATTCTTTAGGAAAACATTCAGCAGAATTTGAATGCTGTCCTGTGGTTCTGAGATTATAAATCAGTGATCACATAATTTTCTGAATTTATAGCCTGTGGTATTCCCTACCATAGGAAGGTAGGAGGGTGCTTGGTGCTGTCATTCTGCTGTACTAAGGCAGAATGGATGATGGCACAGCTGGGAACCCTGACACCAAATCAGGCCTCTGGGTCCTTGGAATAGCTCCCGTGTAAACACTGGGGATGGATCACAAACGGGGTATGCTGGGGATTCTCTGCCTGTTAAAGCAATGCTGACCAAGCTTGGAGAAAGGAAACTGACTCCAGCAGTATTCCATTTGCTCTAATGGCCATTATTTCCAAAGCACTTTTATTTGGAGGTGTAAAAAAGGAGCCCAAGAGCCCATAAAACCCCTGACCCCAGTGAGTGGCTCAGCTCCCGTGTTGCAGTTGGCAGAGGCAGCGTGAGGCCCAGGTCTCCTTGGCGTGTCTCTGTTCCAAGCCTCAAACACAACGTGGAGCTCTGGGCGGATGGCATTGGAAGGCAGTGCGGCCTGAGCTCTGCACACAGCTGGGATTCCCTGTCCTGTCCCCAGCAGCTGTGGGGCTGCTCTCTGTCCCCAGGTGTGCTGGCAGGGACGAGGTGACAATGCCCTGCTGGCCCTGGGGCAGCACAGGGAGCAGCCTGTGGTGCCCCATGGCTCAGCTCCTGGAAGCACTCCAGCACTCTGTGCATGGGATCAGGACAGCAGCTGGCAGAGCCTCGTAAAAATTCCTGTAGGTGAGAGCTCGAGTTTCCTATTGCTCTCTAGGGCATTGTTTTACACTTTCATTGCTGTTTTAGAATTGACTGTGCAAACAACAGACAAATAGAAAACAGGATTTGGTCTTATTTTTGATTATGTGTGTTTATATGTACAAACTTGAGTTGCTGTTGGTTCTGGCTTTAGGTCTCCAAGAAAGTTTTTGCTGTGATCCCTTTGTGTTGTGAATTTGAGAGACCTGATTTTGCATTTTCTGACCTTGCATTTGTCCAAAGTAAGAAGTCAGAAGCCACTTTTCTGGTCTCAAAGCAGTATGGGTGTAGGTCTAGAGGAGCTCCACATTAGATACTGATTCATGGATGAGCTTCATGTAAAAAGAACTTCAGAAGTTTATGTTGTCTTCTTCTGGTGCTACAAATTTGTTTTAGGTGAAAAATGGTGGAATATTAAAGCTGATAAATCACTGCTCTGAAGAGTAGGGATGGGGAAGACCTGGTAAATTATTCAGTAAGTTTTCCTGATAAAGCAGTGCTTGTTTCTAAAATACTTCCATTTCTACTCTCCAGACCAGACTAACTTTGATGTCCACTGCTTCCTAAGGGCTATTATTTGCAGCCTGCCACAGTCTCTCCAAGAAGAAAAAAGTACTTTTGTGGTCAAGGCACAAGAGCAGGGCTCAAGAGATTTAATTTTTGTTTCCTGACTCTGCATTAGGCTTTGTGACTGGGCTCAGAAGTCTGCTGCTGAGCAGGAAATATGAGGTTCTCTTGCCTCCTTTTCATCTATATTTCAAATTTGTTTAGTCAGGGCCTGTCTCTTCCTTTTTTTTTTTTTTTTTTTTTTTTTTTTTTTTTTTTTTTTTTTTTTTTTTTGTTGTTTTTTTTTTTTTTTTTTTTTTTAAAAAATGTTAAATTAAAAAAAAATTTTAAANTTTGGAAATAAAGTGTATTAACAAAGCATCTTATTTTGAAAGATTTATATTTAAAAATTATAATTTTTTTAATAATGTAATACTTGAGAGGCACTTTAAGCAGGAATTATTTTGTTATAATGACTCCTCAGTAGTGGAAATTCTCTGCTTGCAAAGCAGAAAACACTAGTTTGCTACAAGTGTTAGGGAAAACAATTTTCTGGACTTTCTTGATCTTGTCATAGGTTCTGCAGTTTAAAATATCGTTAGCCTAGAAGAGCTGACCCTCTCACTGTGAATGTGATTCTGCAGGCTGCAGAGGTTTTTTGTATGTTTTTTTTCACAGTGCCAGATTTTCTCCCTGAGGTGCTCATTTTTTTTCTTTTCTGTACACTTAGTTTTGATGTTATTTTGTGCTAAGAAACTACTGAGTTTTATGATCAGATTGTACAGTAAAGCCCAGTTGCAGCTTTATGGGAGCCAAGGTTTAAGGAAAGGTTTGCATGGGAGTGATTTCTTGAAGTAAATTCAGTGATTGGATGTTTAAAGGCCTTCTTTTCTTCTAGAGAAAAATGTGAATTAAGGCATATGTGCTCAAGTTGAATTGGTTTAAAATTATTTATATGGGGGTCTATCTGCTTAATGCTGAAGCTTAAAATTGCCAGTTTGTTTAATACACAAATCTTTCAGCTTGAACTTTATTTGAACATGTACTTTATGCGTATATAGTAGAGTTCTGTACTGCGTTGTGCTGAACCAACAATATGTTATACTGATGGTTTCAAAGAAGTTTATACATCTACTGGCTAGAACTTTATAAAAAAGATCCATTGTTTTAAAAGAAGAGAACAATTTCTCAAGACACGTCTACAAATCAGCTATTTGTTTTGTTGGGCTGGGTTGCAATGGGTAAGTTGTGCCTCTGAGAAACACATTAATAAACCTTTAGCACAGAAAACCTTGAGAAAAGCAAAGATAAAATTTGTCTGCTTACCTGAAAAGTTTGGTGTTTTGGGTTTTTTTCCTGGTTCCCTCTGATAAGCTCATAAATGAACAGAAATAGAAAATAGTCTCAGAACTGGAGTAGTATTTTGTACCCACCAGTTATGGTACAGATCAATTAATACAAGGTGTGTTGTTTGCAATGTTTTCTTTAAAGTGCTAAATAAAGGAGAGCAACTAGGATATTCAAATTCCTCACAAGAAAGAAGACGTGCTGTGCTTTTAAAACAAAAACTGCCTTTGGTTACGTGGAATCAGTACTCCTGGGAAATTCCATACTTCTCAAGGTACTTTACCATGAAATGCAGTAGGTGAAAACCTTGCAGGCAAGTAGCGAGATGGCCAGTCAGGTCTCAGCAGATGGTATTCTAATGCTGTATCCAAAAAATACAACATAAATGTTGTGTTGACAGGAACACAGAAATGTACAGAATAAGAACCACAATGAAACACATTCACATTTATAACCTGAGACATAATCTGATAGACTGTGAAAGAGCAAATGCTTTTGAGAGTTATTGAAGGAAAACACTATTAGCTTAAATTTCCAGCCCTCTTTGATGTTAGTACTGTTAAGGCCAGCACTGGGGATTCGTATAAATTACATTTTCCAATTTGACATAGAATATTAGCTTTCATGGCGAGATCCGATCCGTTCATTGCCTTCAGTCTGGATTGTCAACGCTTGTGAGTGTGGGCTGGCACTGACACTGCTGCTGTCAACAGCCCCACTCCTCTGCCTCCTGCAGACTTCTGCCTTCAGCCTGGGATGTCAGAAACACTTTATTGATTGTGCATTGGGAAACTTAATCCGGTTAAATGGATATGTCCTCACACAGAACAAGTGGTAGCTGAAGGTGAGAGGAGCCAAGCTGATGCTAGTAGGGAGAGATGGAGGAAAAGTGGAAGGAAAGCCTGCCTGTTCAAATAGGACAGGTTTCTTTTAACTCTTACAGGAACCCTGGAGAAAAACTACTTAGGAAAAATGGTGCCCTGTCCATTTCTTTATGTTTCCAAATGAGACAAGATTGCTTTTAAAAGATATGTTGTGATGCAGAATTTTCTCATATCAGTGTTTGGGAGAGACGATGAAATCTAGGAGACTGTAATATACAGAGAATGATGCAAACTGCTGACCCTTTCTGGCCTTGTAGTCTGAATTCTTCAAAATAAATCCACTGTCCATCTTGGCAATGTTCTTTGTGGCAGAATCTCCTTTGTGGAGGACAATTTCAACAAATTTTCAGGAAATAGAACATAAAAATAGATGCATAAGAGGTGTTTCTACAAATTCCTTATTATGAGCCTCTAAAATACTTAAAGTATTTGACACTTGTATGTATAAAAGCAGAAGGAAAAGACCAAACCACACTAAGTCAGGTAGTGTAAATAACTGTTGAAATGTATTCAGGTAGGATCTAATCTAGGGCCCTTTGTAGTCCTGTAGTTGGTTCTTGTACTTGATGGTTCACCAAATGCAGTCTGTTTTGTAAAGAGCTCTTAGGCATTTTTTGGTGTTCTTAAAATCACTCTGTCAACACAGTAACCATAGATTTTTGTGTAGTTTGTGTCATGAAAACTGAACCAGAAATTTAATCCCTTTCAATTGCCTTTGTGAGCAGAACAGGCTCTGCAGCACTGAGTATGCAGACTCCCTGAAACTCCTGCTTCATACAGTGGGAGCAGGAAATTCCTGGATGCTGCAAAGGTGTTCCCATGAGGTCTCTCTTCCCTGTGCAACACTGAACATTCTCTGTGCACAAAGCATTTTTAGTTGCATAATGTCACAATGTGACACAATGTTATTGGTTTTGCCCCATCTCTTTTTCCACGCTCTTCATTCATCCCTTGCTGAGTGAAGCAAGGAAATATAACGATTAAAAAGGGTCCATAATACTGGAATTCTGGGAAATGCATGCCTGAATTAATAGTTTTTATTTTTGTGGGACAGTGAGTCTTTAAAGATTGGGTAATCCATAGGATAAAAACTTTTTTTTTTTTCCCCAGTGTTTGACCAGATTTAGTCAAATCTGAAGATTTCATTGGACCTCTGAGCAATGTTTTCTTCTGAATTGTAAATTGCAAGCTTAATATTTTCTAAATTGCCAATTTCCCATCTTTTCATGTCTGTTTGTGTCAGACTGGAGGCAGTGTTTAGGTTTTGGTTTGCTCTTGGCTGTTGCAGGTAACGGCAAGCGCGTGCAGTGGCTGCGGGGCCAGGACGGTGAGGTCTGGGTCTGGGTGATGGGAGAAGCCCCGGGGGACAAACCCTACGAGCAGATCTCGGAGGAGCTCATAGCAGAGCGGGCCAGGCAGCAGGCACAGAAGGAGGCAGAAGAACTATGGTGAGGATTTAAGAGTCTGAGTTCAGGGTCTGCTTGGCATAATGGGAGACGTGACCTTGTAGAAGGGTGGCAGGTAATGGTGGGTAAAACCGGTAAGTACGTTTTGTGAATGTTTGCTTTCACTTGTTTCGTCAGGTTCTCTCAGCGTGTTAAAAATTTTGTTTTGTTTTTATTGGATATTGAAAGCCAAAACCCCTGGTTTGCAAAAAAAGCGGTGCCAACTTTTTTCTTTCTTGGGAATTTAGCTGAACTGTTGACCAGACTGTAAATAAAGAAAAATGAAGCAGTCTGGTTTTGAGAGGATTAAATTAGGTATGTTTGTTTTATCACAGTTCTGAGCCCACAATGGGGGTTTGGTACATAAAATCCTTTTTGAAATTGGTTTTATTTGCATTTTGCTTGTATTAATTCTTATTCCAGCAGTTCAAAAACTCATTATACAAAGTGCCATGTGGATTCTAGCAGGGCTTTTCCAGGTTTGGGGGAGATTCAAAAGTGTTTTGATGCTTGATACTGTTAGGAATTAGGCCACCTGCCTCACACACTTTCCTTTGTAGTGCAGCACTGAAAAGTGACTGCTTAAATATCAGGTCATTCTATGTTATCTTTTTTCATATGAGATTATTCTTACTCCAAGTGTTTGCATATTTAAGCAGGGATTGAAATCTTCAACCTGTGCTCTGAATTTCTGTTATATTGTCAGTACTAATAAACAATCTTGCATTAGAATTTGGGAGACATTTGTACTAGTATTTGAAAGACAATAAATTCCCAACCATGCTTTGCTAGACTAACAGAAAAATATAAGATATGACTTAAAGACGTCCAAAAAGTACTTGTCTAACTTAGAAGTGCTATTTTAATTAGTAATTTCTCAAAAATTGTAAATTTTCTGCTTTCTGGATGGTTTCTTCAAATACAATTTGTGGTAGGTCTTCTGTTAAATACATTTTAATTCTTTGCTTGCATCTTTCCATGAAGTCTTATGCCTAATTATTTATTGCAACCAGTGATTAAGTATTGATCCTCAATTTAAGAAAATCAGTGCATTAAATTTTTATTTTCACATCCTTTTCTGAAGGAGACAAAAGGAAGCTGAAATAACAAAGAAATTCCGTGATGCTATGGCTCAAGAAAAAGCCAGAATAGTGGCAGAAAAATGGAAAATAGAAATGGAGGATCGGAAAGCAGCCAAACTGGAGGAAGAAAAAATTCAGGAGGAACTGAAGGTTTGCATAGAGCAATTTAGGATTTTTAAATAGTGTTTTCATATAGATTCACAGTTCTTGTCACCTTCAGTGCATGCTTATTAATAAGCTTTAAAATCTAGAGTTGTAATTTTTCATTCTGGAGTATACAGATAGCTACATGGTGTTCGGCAGAACAGCTGGGTGAGAAAAAATTACAGGTCTCATTCAGAAGTGCCAGAACAATCAAACTGGTTATTCAGCTCACACATTAACAGAATTGTTCAGTCAGCTGTGCTGGGTGAATCATCCTGGGGAAAATAATGTACAATTGGGAAAGATCTCATTTTAAGTTAGTTTGCTTGAATGTATTCTGTGTATTTTGGATGAGTTTGTTCACATTATGAACTTCAAAATTGAGTCACTACTTCCTTCAAAATAATGAGGGGTGGATCCTTCCCCTACTCAACATATGGGAAAAGTCCAGTTGGCTTTGCTGGGAGAAGTTCATTTGCCTGATTTTTATTGACTTCATGATGAATTTTCTATGAGCTCAGTTACAGTATCATAATGTTTGTTGGAAATAATATTTTTTTCGCGTTTTCTAGTTGAAAATAGCATTTTCAAAACGCCTCTGTTCACCCCTTTCATATTACTTGATAAAGATAAAAACTTGTTTAAAAATGAGAAAGTAAAATATAATGGGTTTAGCATGCAGAGAAGTCATGACAGTCCCCTGAGGCTGGGATGTGCATGCTGGGAGTGCACACCATTCCTGAGGCCGAGTTTCCATGGAGAAAGCCTGTAGAAAATCTGACTGAAGGTCCAGTAACTTCCATCCACACTCCTCTCGCCTGCTGACAGCTGGCTCTGTCTCTTCTTCCTTTCCTGCTACAGTGATTTAAGGTGTGCAAGCGGGGATAGGCTTTTCCCATTGTTCCTTTGTGACAGGAGGAATGCTGAAAACTCGGTGTTAAGTTTCTGTGGTTTGATTGCAAACAGCAAATTTCTTGTCGCTCTGCAGACTGTGGGCCTGGGATTGGAGGTGGTTGTGAAGCACAAAGCCAGGGTGGTTCCTGCAGAGGAGGCTGCACAGAGTTGCTGATTTACCTTTGCACAATTAATTTGACTTCACAGGAAAGAATGGGGCCTTTGAAATTTGATGTCAATGAGTAATGAAAGTATACCTTTCAAGTGCTTTATTAATGTATGAATAATGAGCAGAGCAACTAATTAAACACTCTTTTCTCTGCTCTGTGGAAAGTAAAGCCCTCTTGAACAAAGGCTGACAGAGTGCTCAGAGTTATATCTTTGTGGCTGATTTACAAGACACTTGATGGGAAAATGTCCACAAGCCCACTGTTACTGTTCTGTTTCAAAGAGACTTTTCAAAGAGCAGAGTGAGCAACTTCTGAGACTTTCAGTGGCCAGTATTCATAGCTTTCTGTTAAGGAAAACTAGTTGTTCAGTTGTTGATACAATTAAAAGGAACGGCACCAAATTCTGCTCATGTCCAAATTGATGGAAAGGTAACGTCACAATGATCTGTGTTTCCACCATTTTCCAGGACATAAGCAGGTGTCCTCCATCCAGCTGTGTGACTGGTAGGAACAAGGAACACTGCTGGAAGTGGGATGAGATTGTGGTTCAGCTTCTACTTTGACTTCCAAATACTTAACTTTGGCCGGGATTTCTTTATCTCTCTTCCTAAAGTTGCCAACATATTTATTCTATTAAGGAAGTAGAAACTTTTTCTTCCTCAATGGTTTCTCTTAAATCAAGCATTTGAAGACAGAATTTGCAAAAATTTAAATAAATGGACCAACTTTTTCAAAATAAGGCCAAACAGAAAGGAACTCTTTGGCTTAAAGAATTAGTTTGGAAACATGCTATGATGCAGTGATTGTTTTTTAAAATGCCCTTTATCAAGTGTTCTCCCAGAATTTCCTGTATTAATCCAACAACAGAGTCTAATTCCACTTTCAGCATTGGCTCTTCAATTTGATCTATAATTTGAGATCTGGTGGGAGAGATTTGGACGGAAAGGATTCCACTAGCAGAGATCCAAATGCAGGATTGATTCCTGGTACTTTGACACCACTCCTTTGCTACTCAGAAAAGCAGCTTGTCTGTTACTCTTGAAAGATCAGATCTTGTACATTGTGCATGGTATCTAGACAGGAAAAGAAAATTGTGTTTTTGGCATCCACGTCCAACTACAAGAAGGGAATACAACTAAGGTACAGGGAAAAAGATGAATTAATGAATCTACTGATGTATCACAGAAGTAATTGATAGAATGAAGAAAAGGGTGTGGAATTTGATGCAGATCCATAGGCAAGCTTACTTCAGCAGCTTTAAAATATTTAATGCACTGGTAATCATCCTTCTGTGATGATGATCAGACCATGTTCAAAGAGGTCTCCAGACTGAGATATGGAAAGTTCAGTCTCTGCTAATGCTTCCTCCTCTTGAAGCAGTTTGTCTTGGGAAATTGAAACTGTCTCCTTTCTGCTGGCATGTTTAATTTCTAACCATATGTGTCACAAACATTCCTTTTTAAGATGCTTTTATTCCTCTTGACCTATCAGGGGACGTTAGGGCTGTCTGCACTAGATAAATGATATCTTACATATCAAAGTGAATGATGATTCCTATTTCCTTTTCCAACACTATTCGAAAAGTATTGCTTTCCTTGGTGTTTCTTAAGCAGAATTGTCTTTAATTTATGATGTTAGAATATAAATGTCGACTACTCTATTTTTGCAGTTTAAGGACAGCTATTCTTTTATGCACCTACTGCAAAGGACAAATAAGAGAGCTAATTACTATCATTAATCTTTTTGCTAATTCACAAAGGTTATGAGATCATAGGCATAATTTTCTATGGTTATCAGTAGCTGCATTAAGATTCTGAACAATGTGCAGAGCTAAGGCAAATTAAAGATGTGAGCGTCATCCAGCCAGGGGTGGGTATCCTTCAGCTCCATTTAGAAATAAAAGAGATGATCTCTCAGTTCAGTCTTCATGTGGTCTACATAATGCAAGAGAATATTAATAGTAAAGTACTGTCCTTATGACAACATCAGATACCTGCCAAATTTAATAATATAAGCACAGTTGACAGCAGAGCTAAATTGCTTTTTAAAAATTCCCTGGGAGATGAAATGTGTCTCATCAAAGAAGACGAGTTGAGAATCAACCTTCAGAGAACAGAACAATTAGTGCTTCTGTTCAGGAAATATCTAATTAACCTTATGCTCAATAGAAAGAATACACTTTCTATTGAGCTTGGATGAGCTTTCAACACATGTCTGAATGCTTTACTGTGCCCCCAAGTGCTGTGGACCTGATTCTTCAGAAAATTGCTGCCAGATGTAGAGTTTAGGAATACAGTGAACTGTCACCATTGCCATTTGGAGTACTGTGGGCTTCTTATGATAGAGCAGTGAGCATTCTGTCTAGATCTGAAAAAAACCCCTTGTCTCCAAGTAAACGTCAAGCACTTGAGTGGGACTGTTACCTCCAAGTGCAAATAAGCTGTAAGTTCAGCTCTGTGATTTGCTGTGCCAAGAAAACATTGAACTCTTTCCCAAAGACAGCATATTCAGAATCTAGGAATATGACAACAGCTTCTTGTTGGAGTTTGGCACTCAATTCATTTTAGAAGTGCCTTAGTGGGGTTATTTCAATGGCAATTACAATAATTCAGTAATACTTCATTTTGTTTCCTTTTGGGTGACCACAGTTCAGTAACTCTTTTTTTCCTATGCCATTATCTCTTGAACAATGTTGTAAAAGAGGCAGTTGTTAGTTTTGGTTGAGACCTGGGTCTTCAGGTTTTCTCTATCCTACTTGTAACTGATATTAATTTGACAGAAAAATCTCTTTCTCAGTGACATCTGTAATGATTGCACTTCCAAAGCCAGTCTTCAATCTGGATTACAGGTAAAAACTAGCAAAGTTCAGGTGTTTTCCATGGGTAAATGGGAAAACCTGAGCCCTAATGAGGGTAGCCTACATGTTAGGAATTCAAGCTGTGAAGAGTCTCTAAGGTCCAGAGACAAACTTTAGGTAGATGGTCACTGGATTTATGGCAAATTACTCGAGCAGAGCCTGCTCCAGCATGTGCAGTAAATGTCAGATCTCTCCCAATCACAAACAGTCCTTAGCTTTGTTTTCCAGCTCATGGAACACAGGGTCTATGTGAATCGAAGGTTGTACCTCCTTGTATGAGATGTGTGAATAGCATGTCCTGGGACACATCCGTGGCAGAAATCTCTTAGCTTCTGCATAAAGCATGAGTGCATTTCGTACATTTGTCTCTGTGCAAATACATGCACAGTGAAACAATGCAAAGCCTGTGTTCCTTTTGAGACACTGGAAGTAGAGAAGAAAATAATGCTTCTGCATACACTTGCTTTTCTGATGCAAGTGAGAGAATTTCCTCAGAAAAAGGCTGGGGAGGAGTTGGACATATTTCTGCTGTTACTCAGAGCTCTGTTGGCACCTGTCAGGTGGGTCTGGAGAGAAGCCTGATCTCTGAACTCGGCTGGCTGTGTCAGCCTTGCCAAGAGCAGCCTGTCCTGCAGCCGGGGGCCCTGGGGTTTCCAGATTTCCTTCCTCGGAGCAGGGAGTCCCTAAGGGCTCTCAGCTGTGTTTGAGGTGGCCTGAATGTCTTCCCTGGCCCAGGTGGTTGCTGAGTGGGCTCAGGAGGCTGGCTGCAGCTGTAGTGCAGCCGGCTGGCGGCAGCTCTCAGGGCTGCCAAGGACACTTCCTGCCAGCCTGAAGCACTGAGACAATCACAGGCAGTATTTACTTCAGGGAGGGCTGCTATAACAAGTACACCTTGTGGGTTTTGCCCTGAGCAGGTGGTGGTCATTCAGCTGTCCTGCATCCCATAAGGTTCCCCAGAAAGACCCCAAGGGCTGTGGCAGCCAGAAGCCCAGTTTTCCTCTGTAAGAAACCCCACTGTTCTATTTTGCCTTTTCCTCAGTGTATTTTTTAACTCTTTCTGCAGCAAAAACTAAACGATGATCTAATCTCCTTTCATCTGCCTTGGACTGAAACATTAGAACTCAACCATGGCTAATATTAAATATTATTTAGAGCTAGTAAAGCTGTCAAACATGGTGAGACACGCATAGAAACAAGCTTGTGGTAAATTCTCAGCTGCCAGAGGACAGATAGATCATTTAGCATGTTCAAATTCTCCAATGGAGTAAAGGCTGGAGAGGATTACTGCTGCCTGTTGAATTACCAGTGTGATTTGTTTCAGCAGCTTGGTACTTCTCAAAAATTTGCAACTCTGTGCTGAATTGTCACCTTCCTAATTATTTTAGCAGAGCTAAAAGGGTCAGGCACAGAGTACAATCTCTCTCAGCTGTCAGGCAGAAGATGGCGTTTGTAGGTATTACACCTCTTCACTCCCAGCTCTGATGTGCAGGATTGGATTCCTGGGGAGAAGCAGACAAACTGTTTGCTGTATTCTTCCAGTGGAGTAAATGTGAAAAGTTCAATTGTTCATTTTAAATACAAACACACACTGTTTAGTTGTACTTGACAAAAGGATGACTGTTCTTTCCTGTGTAATACCAGCAAGGATTGTTTCTTCTCACACACACACACACACCTTGAAAGAGTTGGGCAATATACCTGCATGTCTATGCACTAATTTAATAAATAGAAGTTAAATCTCCACTGTCTGTAAAAAGGAAAATTATGTGAAAAAGTTTTGGTGAATTCAGAATCAAGTGCTGGTGTTAAGTTTTTGTTGTTGTCTCTTCCTTAACTTAAATCTCCTTCTCAGTTAAAAAGGTAGGATTTTCTTAGTTGGCATTGTTGCCTTCCATTAAGAACTCAAACTCTACTTGAATTCTAGTTTTTGATGTTTGTGGGGGCCTTTTTTTTGTTTTTCTTAGACCCTTTCATCTTTTTACTAGAAATGTTTCAACAACAGCTACATTAAAAAACAAGCCCAAACTTACAACAAAACTCTTGTGTGATTCAGGGAAACTGCAGCAAGATTGATTTTTCCCCCCTCCTCTATTTTAAGTTTACCTTGTGGTTTAAGATGTTGGACAGAAAATATTCTGATAACCCAGGATTGCTTCTGTGTCTGTCCATCTTCCTGAAGGATAGTCTGGATGTATTGAATTTTTTTAGGTAGTGAAGGTAAGTGAATAAATATTCTCCTCATAAGAATAAAGAACAGTTGATCTCATATCTTTTTCAAGAAGGGAATAGAGCCATTTACTCATAGCTAAAACATGCAATCCCTAATTCTACAGACATATTAAAAAATATATTTTTTTTTCTGAGGAAGCTGCTTGGCTTTGAAATTAGCACTGTCTAAAAGCATTGACTTTTCAAAAATAATGAATTTTCCACCCAGCTCATGTTTTTAGGAGCCAGGAAATAACAATGGAAGGAGATATTAGAAATAATCCAAGATGCTAGCATTAGAATTGACTGAAGAACAATACTAGGCTTTTCTTTCTCAGAAATAATAAGAGCAGCCTAATGTATTGTTCATAGAATCATATAACATTAAGGGTTGGACCCTTAACCTTCACCCTAGAAATTTCATAGGATTAACACTTTGCAACAGTTTACTTTAGGTTTCCCTTATAGTTTAGGTCAGGTAACTAGGATAGTAATTCAGGGTGATTTTAGTCAGGGATTTATAAAAAAAATCTTACCTGTAAGTTTGTTACCCATAATAGTGTAGTGTTGGTTCCATTATAAAATTAAATAAAAACTGTTTTTATTTGTGATTCAAGTTATTTCAATAATATGAATGACTCTTAATGAAGTTCAGTTTTGAATTTTTTGTGAGCCTCAATTAAACTATATGATTTAAATCTGCTTCTTCACTACCTAAGGGATTTGGGAAAATCCATTGGAAAACAGATACGGATTCCTAGTTCTGCATTAATTGAGCTCCTAAGTCATCGATAATATGAGGGAGGCCAACTGCAGAAGCAGTCTTTCTCAGATTTCCATCTCTTTAAAGGCTTTCTTGGAAGGGAACTTTTTTGACATGTTACTCTTAGCTACATTTTGCAAAGTGACTGTTGTGTGCTGAAGGATCTGCTTTTTCCTCCAAAACGCAGTGAACTTAATTTTTGGAAAATATTATTCCCTGTATTGGTTGTGATGACACATTGGGACAATTACTAAAACAAGAACAGCATTAAATAAGTTCCTGAGTTCAAAGGTTCTGTGGACGATGTGTGTGGTGCTCGAAGGCAGCAGTATCTTCAGTAGGGGTACACATGGATTTAAACCAAGCTTTCCTATGGGATAGCATAGGCTTTGGAGGATAGCACGGGCTTTAGTGCCACGTGATGGAATGTTTTCTGTATAGTTTTCAGATCTTAGATGCTTACATGTTCCTCATTCCTGTGATACCTGTGGTCTCCAAATGTACCCTCCTCAGGAATTCCTGAGAGGTGGGAAAATTCAGTGATGCCTGTTGTGAGAGGTGGGAGGCCCAAAGTTAGAAGAGACAGGGGATTTGTTCAAGGTAAGGCAGCTTCTCTGTGATAGGAAGCAACTGAAGCAGTGTCTCAGCTTTTGGCAAGTTCTTCCTCTTTAGTCTTACTTCTGGCTTACTTCATTTTCTCTAGAAAAGAGAAGAGGAGGAAAGACAGAAAGGTGAGGAACTAATCAGGCAGCAGGAGGAAATCCGGGCAAAGGAGCTGTACCTGAGCCTCAAGCAAGCTCAGCAGCACAGTCAGCACAGCGACGATGACCAGGAGTGGGAAGAGCAGTGTGAGTAAAGCTACCTTCACAGCATTACTGTATTTCTGAAAGCAGATAAAAGGACACTTGCAGAATGGAGAAGGTGTGGCCAAAAAATATCTTCTACCTAGAGCAATACAAAGTGCTGTATTATTTTGGTGGAAATTGCCAGCTTAAAATTACAAACAGAAGTTTTGGATTTCTTTCTGAATCTGTGTCAATGCCTTATAGAAATTTTTTTGTGAACAATGACTGAGATCATTAAACTCTGTCTAATGTACTTAATTAACAGTTTTGGCTTAGTAATAGTAACTCAGGGCACAGTTATTTTGACAGCTTGTCCTCAGCTATCTCTGAAGAGAGAAGATCTGTCTTCATGAGTATTTTAATTGCTTCCATATGGTAGTGGGGTGAAGCTATGATATCAATGCTTAAAATCACTTCATTCCAAAAGATTACAGTAAATCATACTTAGATTGTTGCTCTAAAAAACCACCTGATGATGATGATCTCACTCTATGGAAGCACTGCTCCTTTTTAGATAGCCTGAAATTCTTTATGAATATCATAATTGTGATTAATTTCAATATTTTTTTGTGATTTTTAAAAGCCTATAAGGAACAAAACAACTGTATTATTGTATAGATGTATACATTAATACTGTAGATAAGTAAAGGTCCACATTATGAATAAATATCAAAATATACAATTAATTTATTTTATGGCTTTAGTCATCACTTCATTAATTCCTGAGGACTAATTACTGAAGTGCTATTACCTGGAATCGATAATGAATAATCTGATAATGAATGATTCTGTACAAGATGAATTAAATCTATGAGATACACTGGTGCCATTTTCCAGGCTCATAACAGGGTATGTTAATGTTGATCAATAAAACCTCTGTATATTACATTGTCAATAAAGATAAAGTAATTATTTTCTGGAGAATTATCTAAATCCAGGTGTACATGATCATATGGAAAGAAAAACTAACTTTCTGTATTTTGAGTATGTGAGAGCAATGTGAGTTGGGGAAAAGTTGCCCTTTAGTTCAACAGAAAATCAGCAACAGCTGGCAACCCAGCATAGAGGATGGTATTATGTACTTTAGGATTTCTTTGATGCTATATAAGGAGAGAAAACACATTTCAACCATGTTGTTAAAAGAAAAAAATGAATCCGGGTTACCTTCACACTGAAATAAAACAAAATACTACAAACACTACTTAAACCAGGTATCATTTCTTACTACTGCATTAATGAGGTAACTGATGTTTTGAATTGTCGCCTCTGTTTTCTTGAGGAATGCTGTTTGTGCAAGGATAGACATCAAAAATGCAATAGAATAATTATGGGAGAAGGAAGGGAGAAAAAGGAACAAGCTATGAAAGGTTTTGACCGTGAGTTCTGTAGTGGCATTTTTGGTCTGTTAGAACCCTTGTGACTGCATCACGTACTGGTGGGGATAGTCTGCCACCAATACTTTTCTTGTGAAAGCTCTGGGGTGTTCTGTATGCTCTGGAGGAATTCCATCAGCTCCAGTCTGTGTGCCTCAGTGCCTGCAGGCCCGTCCCCTCACCCAAAGGTGGCCCGGAGCTGCTGAGCCTGGTCACCAGCAGTGGTGCTGCTGGGGCAGAGCAAAAGCTCAGCACCTTCTCTGTCGCTGCTGGGTTTGCAGCCTGCTATAAATTCTGTGCTGCCAGAGTTATGCTGTTAGCAGTAATTGATTTAGCATTAAGCTAACTGCAGACTAATGACTAGAGTGTACCATATCCTTGTTTATCCTCTTACGCTTATCTCAGTGTGTCAATTTATCCCCGTTGGTTTGAGGGCTCAGAACCGTGCTCCATTAGCAAATGGGTGTGACAACTGAAGATAGGAAGATGTAGTGTTTAGTGCCTTATCTGAGACCAGTTGCTAGCTGGTTTAGACTATGCTATCAGACTTTGCACTGAGTTTCCTCAGGCGTATTAACATTTTCCATTTCCTTAACTTTACTGCAGGAGCCAAAATGTGCAGCAGATAGTCAGTAACAAATATTTGGAAGTGGGAACATCTGAAATTGCTATGAAATTAATTAGTACCTCAGGTTCACCAGATTTTTCATTTTTGTTTTTTCAGTCTCAGGTATTTTTTTCTTTTTATGGTAATCCTTCCATTTTGTCTGCAAGTATTCCTGTGGGGCACTGAGAGGAAATTTAGTGAAATTAGGCAAAGCTGTCCACGAGTCAACTTTTCTAAGTAATAAATAAATGCATGAATGCCTAAGAAAATTACAAGTAGGTGTAATATTTACATTTTTTGCCACTACAAACCTGCAGTGGAGACCATATTTCCTATTAGGAAGGAGGCTAGGCTCCTTTGAGTCTTACCTCCTTGAAGTGATCCCTGCCCTGTTCCACAGAGCCAGGGCTCAGTGCTGGGGGGGAACAGCAGTGCTAGAGCAGGAACTGGGGACAGAAATGCAGCAATGATATTGATGACACTACTAATTTGTTTAGTAGATGGATTCAGAATGTGATGGGGATTCATCTCTCCTCATCACATTATCCCTCAGCTGTTTATTGCCAAGGCAATAAGCAAAGTGGTGCTAATATTAGTTTCTGCTGTTTGGTTCAGTTTGCTTCTGCTGTTTGCCAAAGAATAATAATGGCCCATAGAACTGTTGTGTTAATTGAAATACATGATTTTAGGGCTTTTTAGTATACTAAATAACAAACATAGAATAACTTGGCAAATTGGTGCTAAAAGGGAGAAATGATGTTGTAAGAGCAATTACACACTTTGATTTCATATAAAAGATATATATTGGGGTATTTTAGAGGGCAGTTGTAAGTTAATAAGTTGAGCAGGGATATTGGTAGGCAAGTGAAAAGATGAATGTTGGAAGACTTATTCAGAGTGTCTACTGTTCAAAACTCTTATTTTTGAAACTGAGAAGCGAAACTAAACTTGGGTAGCAGCGGGGTACGTATTCTCACTAGTTTTGGACATTTCTGTGTGCTGTCCCTTTGTTAGGTTTCTAGTTTATTTAAGAGTGACCTCTCTTTGTGAAGGCAAAAAAAGAATCTGTGAAACATGATAGGAAAAGCTGTAGCATGAATATTCATCTGATTGAATGTTGTAAAAGGCATTCTGTTAATACACTTACAGAGCCCTGCAAACTGCATCAGGCAGGGAAGTGCTCAGATACCATCTGACCAACTTTATTCATCTTCAGAAAAAATTATTCCAGTAAAAATGTAGACAGAGATGAGCAAGCTGATCTATTCTTTTGCCTTTCCCCATGCACCTACTTTTGGTCTCTCTTGGAAGAAGGATACCAGGCTGACTCATTATAGCTTCTTTTATAATGTTATATTTTTATGTTCTTCTATGAAAGTGTCTATGAATTTATTTTTGCCTGACTTTTAAAAGAATTCATTGAGTATTTATGTTCCCCAAAAATTCAAGTGAGTTTACTGGCAGGAGCATCAATGAAATGCAGAATTTTAAAGTGAGTGGTCCCCAGTTTAGCTATGCATTAACTAAACAAGTGCTCAACCTTATATATACGTGCCCTCTGAACTCCAGTAGGCCTCACAGTGCATTGTTGAATAGGAATGGGATTATTCACGTGCCTTCAGATAAGATTGCTGAACTGAAGCCATATTGCAGAGTATTGGTGGGAAGGGAAAGGGAAAAAAAACTGTGTGATTTGTATGTGCACTCAGAAAATCTGAAGATTGAATTTTATCTATTAGTTAGTAATTTTGAATAGCTCATTAACAAGCTTCCAAGAATTTTTAACGAGGGGAAAGCTTAAACAAAATAATTTTAAAATTCCGATGCAT
Organism: Oxylabes madagascariensis; assembly: GCA_013400675.1. Lineage (NCBI taxonomy): Eukaryota > Metazoa > Chordata > Aves > Passeriformes > Timaliidae > Oxylabes > Oxylabes madagascariensis. Next base: position 37,020 of record VYZR01063404.1, read on the forward strand.
ATTCAAAGCTTGTTTGGGGTTTTTTTCAGCTTTCACATATCTGACTGTAAATCAAAGCTCTTCAAAAGCACAAAATAGATTATAGAAAATTGAGAGGTCCTAGTCTTTCACAAATTATTTGATCAAGTTCAGCTGCAGCACAGTATGAATTAATCCTCATCTGTATCAAAAGATTTGGTATTAGAACTTGGCCGGGACTGCTAATAGGGATTTCCCAATCCTAAGAAAATATAGAAGACAAAAGGCATCTTAGGTTAGCACAGAGAAAGAAGAGATTCTCATAAATTGTTGCTGGAAACCAAGGTGAACCCAAGCCAACCCCTCTAGGAGCCAAGGAGCCCCTGCATACTCTTTGTAGTTAACAGGATGTTCACACTGCATGTCACAGAGACATGTCTGAGCTGGCTTTAAAGTGTTCACTTCTAGCAATGACAACCAAGTAATGATGGCAGCATGGACCTATCTTTAATGGATTTACCAGTTTTCCAGGAGGGTTTGGTCACCGTTTTTTGGACATGCTGTGCTGAGGCTGCAATCACTCTGGTACACACCTCTCTGAGCAGCTCAGGCATTTCTACACAAGCTCCAGTTCCGTGACGGCAGAAATGTCTTCATTTTATGAGCACTGGCGGATGTACCTGTTGTTGGTATCCCCAACACCAGAAGAGAAAACCAGTCTTGGAGCTCGTCTTACAGGACCTGGCTGAACTGTAGATCTCCTATGGGCTTGACAAATTCCTTATTTCCCCATCTTGTCAGTCCTTACATTATTCCATGAAATAAAAGAAAGATGTAAGAGTATGTAAATTATTATTTGTCGTAATTCTTTATGCTAGACATATTGATCTGTTATGGTGATTCAGAGCTTTTAGGGTTTTTTCCAGGTATCTAATCTCCCCACTGAGAATATTGACTGACTACACTACTAGTGTTTTTCACAGGGGTCATACCAGAAGTAAATTTACTGTAAAAGGACAGCCAGCTAAGAAAAATAATCTGTTTCTACTTAAGTCAATACTAGAAGTCCTGACTGCTTTTGCTTTCTTGTTACTGGAAAGATTACAATGTGTCTTGAAATACAAGCAATGTAGAATTTTGCTTCTTCTGTCTTAAAATATTTGTGCTAGACTTGATCCAGACATAAAGTTCTCCCTCCTAGTGAGATGGTTCAAAGCCATAGAGGCAAATATGAATAGTCATGAAATTCTATTGTAAGAACAACCTTCTACAAAAATGTATCCAGATTTACCTTCAGACTTGGAGTGACTTTCTCAAGATAGATAAATTTGTGGGAAGTGTCAGTATGGGAGGATGGTTCATGTGGTATATATTACTTTGTCTGGGGTATAGTGAAAAACCTTTCTGTAGATTCCTGACAGGGATGGCTTTATTCCCAATACTATTTCCAGTCACCAAACATGGTTATTGATGCCAGTGACTTTGATTATTTGCTCAAAAAGCCCCTTGACCAATCAGAGATTAAAAGAAACTTAGGATAACCTAGGAACACAGGTCCACAGTTGAAGGTGTACTAGACAACTTCTAAAGGCAGAGGAAAGAGAAGGATGTTTTTGGGAGTAACTACAAGGAAGGGGATAGGGAGAAAATCAGGAGTCCAATAATAAGAAAAAATGGGTTAAGAGATCCTGTGCATCCCTATGGTCAATGATGCAATTCAGATAGCTCCACTGGGAAGTTTCAGTAAAAATTCTTCATCACATGAAAGAGATGATTCTGTATGGGTATGTACATAAATGTAAACACATGTGCATATGTATGCCTAGGGAGGTCTGCATGTCATACTTTCAAAAGGTTTTCTGAATATTGATATTTAGCAGTTGCAAACTATGCTACCTCCCCTCATACTTTTGTGATAAGAAGTACTAAAGTTTGATAGTTTGGGACAATGCATTGTGGGTCACTGATTTCTGATGGCACAGATTTGTTGGCTAGCAAAAATACAGTAGGAATGTCTATTGAAAAGACTGCCTCTTATCGAGGAAAGTGGGGCATGAAGATACCTTGCCTTTCTCCTTGCCAGGCAGCCTGTACATCAGTAGAAAAGCGTCCCAGAAAGCTCCAGGCAGTCTGCCCCCAATCTGAATATTGTGATGGTGACAAACAGTTGAAGGTTTCTAGATATCTTGCAAAGTTACATTGCATTCATTTTCCTTGCAGTCTCTCCTTGTGCTGCAAGCACAAAGTTCATGTTTCAAGTGACCATTACTGAGTGGTTTTATAAGGGATAAATCACAGAAATACTGGAGCCATTGAAACAGTATATATAATGACATTATCTACCCTTAAAAATGAATCTGTAAGATAAATAGTGAAGTCTGTTACTTGTGTTTCCCGTGCTGTGCATTTTCATGTTACTGTGTTTAGCCAAAACTGCAGGGTATGTGGTTAAGTGAAACTGAAATCCTGCCAGTTGCATACATATGAAACATCTATGACTCGTTTATTATGCTATCTTGATGAGCTTTTAGTCCTGCATATCTTTCTACTTATGATAATATTATATAATTCTAAACATAAAGGTCTTTTCCCTCTCCCTCATTTGCCCACAAGGTTTTATTTCATTTCATTTGGCTTTGAGTGCTTTTATTTCTTGATTCCATTAAACCTTCTTAGAATTTGGAAGTTAAATCCAGTTATACTTCTGCTTGCTTTAAATGGGGAGTGTAAACCAGAGAGATGCAAGCAGAGTAATGAAATGCAGCTGTCTGGTATTAGATCATGCATTCCTAGTCACAGGTACAGTCACAGAGGAATAGGAAATGGCATGTTCACTTTATGAACTGGGTATGATCTAAGCCAGGATAGTCATGGCAGGATTGATAATTGCTACTGGAGGCCATAGCTAGCTTCTTTAATGTTTGCTTCACTGCATGTTAAAGGTTTGTTTTGCACTGGAAAAATTTGCCTGCCTGCAGTTATTTGTGACTCAAAAACATCATCCAAATGGGGCTTGAGGCAGCAGAAAAGACCCGATAGATGACGAATATTTGCAGTAGAATTCTTGGTGCATTTAAGTTATACCATGTCAGAGACAGGATTGTTGGAACATTAATTTTAAAATGAAAAAGCTTTAGTGAAAGATGCCTGAGCTGCAGTGGCTAGAGCAGCAGTCTCATTTCAGGTAACAGAAATGGGTAAGTCCCTGGTCAGTGCCACGTTAGGTGAGTATTAAATTTTCCAGTACAAATTCTGGTTCTCCATACACAATTTCAGAGACCAAGGTGTGAGGCAACCCCATCCATAGCATCGACATGCCCTTTCCAATGGCTATTCATTTATCCATTGTTACTGAAACCATTTTTAGACTGCGAATTTCAAGTTGGAGATGTCTGTGACTATAAGTACCATGACCATAGCATATGCCTTTCCGAAAGCAAATGGCAATGGCAAAGTGCAACTTACATGTCAGTTTTTATAATGGTAAATTTTGGGAGTTGACCCTTCAATTCTAGTTGTGTTCATAGTGGTGAAGAACACTGTTAGACACAGACTTAATTTTAAGCAGTAATTAACATCCTTTCTTGAAACAGAGAACTTGGTGCACTTCCAGGGGAAAAGATATCCCCAAGCAGAATTTCTCTTATTACAGCCAAAAGAAGTGTCAGATTTAATCACAATATGTAGAGGCTCAGTTATTGCCAGTAGTGGTCAGATCATTGATAATTTGAGGCTTCTTCTGGAGATCGGCCCGTGTTTGAAGCATCAGGGAAGTCATCCAGTTATCCACCTTCGGTAATGTGTGGCAATTTATACATTCTTAAAATCAGTTCCTATAGGAATAAAGGCACTAAGCTGCTCTGTAAGCAGAGGGATAAATGGTTTTTGTATTTCTAAATCTCTCCTCCCGTTCATTCTGCCCAGTGCGCCGCTCCAAGGCTGCTGATGAGGAGAGGAGCCACAAAGCGCGCCGCGCGCGGGACGAATACCGACGGCAGTCCCTGCGTGCCATCCAGAAGGGAAGAGTGGCTGGCCTGAGTCATTTGTTCCAGGGGACAAACCTGAGCAATGATCAGGAGAGCAAACTCAACAACAGTGTGAGCCCTTTGCTATCTCCTACAGCGTCCAGGTTGGTGTGTGCTGGAGTGGTTTTGAAACAGTTTTCTCTAGGATTGCTCCCTCTCCAATCCCCACTATTTCAACAAACTAGTCCTCAGGTTTTGGGAGTCCTCAGTCTTGCTATTTCCTGATGATCAGGAAATTACAGGAAATTCTGTTTAAAGGAAAACAGATTTAATGCAAACTAAATGCCATTTATCTTGAGGCAGCTTTCTTAGAATTCACACAGAGATGACTCCTTGAAAAGACAGTATGAGATCAGTATGCGAGGCTGTGATGTAGGGAAGTCAAATGGACAAATTCTTAGGCAAGTCTTAAGCCTCAAGCCTAAAGCTGCCTGCTGCTTAACAGCTTTTTTTTTTTTTTTTTTTTTTTTTTTTCAGAGACCAGCCCTAAGTTTTATAAGTTTTTTGTTTTTNTTCCAGAGACCAGTCCTAAGTTTCATAAGCTTTTAGTTTTTTGTGGCTTTTTTTCAGGCAAAACCAAGTATCTTTGGTATTTATTAATCTTTCATTTGACTATTTAGGGAGAACAATTAATTGCAGTAGAGGAGAAGAATCCAAACTGAAGGATGATTCCTACTAGCTAAAACACATAGAAAGTAGTAGAAAGTGTAAGGCAGGCTGTCAAGTAGAGAGTGCAAAGGAAACATAAAAGTTTAAAAAAAACATTCCCTCCATCGTGCTTAGTGGTTTCTGTTTGGAGATACAGTGTATTATAGCTGATACTGATTTAAAGTTTTTTGCCAGTAAAAAGGAATATACTCAAGAAGAAAGAATTGCTTGTCAATATTTACATTGGAATAAAAATGAGGTGGAAAAGAAAAGCTGACTGAAACGTCCATTGTGGTAAATTGTTTTTTCAATTAAAGTTCTGTAAGAAAATGTTTAAGGTGCCATTGCAAATATAAAAATCACACCACTGTGGTTTTCATAAAAACACGAAGTAATTTTAACAAATTTTAAAAAATTAAAGATGTTTTGGGAGTTGTACTGAACGGAAGTTACACGGACCATTTTGCAGCTGTATGTTTTATAAATATGCAAAAAAGATGAATATTTATATTGTCCCTTGTTTTCATACGCTGCTGATGCTCTCTCTTTCTGTGCAGTAACATCTGGGAGCGCCCTTCTCGGCCCTTTTCCCGAGACGTCATCATTCGCTGGTTCAAGGAGGAGCAGATCCCCCGGCGGGCTGGCTTTGAGAGGAACACCAACAGGATTGCTCAGTGGTTCCATGGTAATTCCCTGATCCCTCATTTCGTGTATGACAGAGCTGTGAGTGTCTGCTCGGGAAATGAATCTTGCCAGCTTCCATCCCAAAAAAGCTAAGACTACTGATGTGGTGAAACCAAGTACCTGTTTAAACAAGACTTTTGCATCTTTCCTACTATTAGCATATGATTTTCCCATTTTCTTTTTAGCAATTAAGTAGACTAATTTGGGACTCATATCACCCAAGATTTTTCAGTATATTGTCCAAAATATACTTGCTGCACAATAGCAAGCCAAGCAAGAGTACTGAGACCAAGATAGGGTGAGAAGCATTCCAAAATTAACTGGAAAATATTACAATGATATGGCATGTGGATGACTGATGGTCAAGTTTTTGATTTTCCCTGATTTGCAAGAATGACTTGAACTCATATATTTTTAATCCTTGTTATACTTTATAAACTGGGGCTGCATTTTTTATTTCTTGCTTTCTTTTTCTAACAAAAATTGTTAATCTTTTTTTGCCTCAAAAATAGAGAGTGTATAATTTTAGGCAGTTTTCCTGAAATGGGAAATGTGCAGATCCAAAATTTGCCGTCTTATCTGCTGGAGTTGCTAGCATCTCTGAGACTTCTACTTTGTACAGTGTTTGCAATATAACTGAATCTTGGATATCAAATTCCCAGGTAAGACATCTTATTTTTGTAGGTATTAGCAGTGATCTTTATATTCAGCATTCTTAGACAAAAAAAAGAGAAGAGTTCTGGCTTCAAAGCTGACATAATTGAGGGACTATAAAGACTTTAAAGTTAAATTTCAATTTTTTTCCATTGCTGCTTGTGACGAGTCTATTGCTTTGTTCAAAGCACTAAGCTGACCCTCATATGATTCATGAGTCTCTAAGCCTAAGATGAAGATGTGTAGGCGTTCTGAAGTGAACCAGGCAAGGATTCTGAATAAGTTTAGTGTTTCATATATTTCAAATTTCTGTTCATGATACACAAATCCTTATGAGTTAAGACATCAACAAGCTGCTATTTTCATTGGCTTAATCAGTCAAAGACACTGAAGTCAGTCATGTATAGCTTGTAAATACTAAATACTTTCAATTCTTATGAACAATGATGCAGACAGTGTTGTTTGTTTTCTTAGAGAGGACCTTCAGTGTGGTTGCTTTCTGAGAGACGAACTGATTAAAATTTCATTTGTGGACATTTGCCAAAAGTGCTTCCAACAGGATCTTTCTATATGATCCAAATGTTTCCCCTGGATGTGGGAAGGTCACATCTGTATAAACTGCTGTGAGGAGTTATGAACATAATTTATACTTAGGGAGGTACCTGGGCTTGAGCCAATGCCTGTGCAATGTTTCTGCTAATTTTGGTGGCTTTTGGATTAGTCTGTTAATCACTGCAAGAATTGAGACATACATGATAATTCTTTCATTTCTCAGGTCCTGCTCTTCATATCTTGAGAAACTGAATGCAATGACTTATAAAAGTGAGCAAGTACCTAATTTTTCCTTCTCTTACTCCAAGAGTCTGACAAAGATAATTAAGATACACTCCCAGCCTAAAGCTCAGTGGTTTTCTTTTCTTTGAGAGTGCTACTTTGGTACCTCTTTCTTGCACGAGTTGTACTGGCTTCTGCAGCCCTGATCAGATTAGTTGTTACAATTGTAAATTGTGAACAGCTCCACTCCCTTCTAAATCTTCTACAGTGGTGGAATCTAAAGAGGTTATTATAGTCAGTGTTTGGTAGTGTTATGTAGTGTCTCTGTTACAATTTGTGATGGACACAAACTCTGAGGAGAAACAAACAAACAGAATCGCAGATTATGAGGAGTTGGAAGGGACCCACAAGGGTTATGGAGTCCAACTCCTGGCCCTCCTGTTATTTTGTATTGTATTCAGGGATCCAGGAGATTATGTATGATTTTTTAAATTATTTTCTTCTGTGAACAAAAATACAGCAGTATATATTTGACTTATGTAAGAAATTGGCAGTACAAATGAAAGTACATTCTGCAAAGCCCAGAGTTGCAGCTGATGACTCGAGCCACTGGGGCACCTCAAGCATCTCTCGCAACAGGTATAATCAGGTCCTCCACATCCTTGAGCAGCTTCTGTATTTTCTTGTATCTCAGTTTTGGACCATAAAATGGGAGTTTAATATTCAGCCTCACGCTAAGGGCTTTTTGAATGCAGTGCAGTAAGAGAGCTATTGCAGCAGTACTGAAAAAGTAGAAACCAGTTTATTACAGAATTACATGTTTATGCCGGGGTCAGTAGAGCTCAGCTTGCCTGCTTTGACTGTAAGGCTGTTCAGCTTTTTAACTGAAATTAAGCATTAGCTGATTCACTGTCCTCGGATTGTACTGTGGATGTATAACTAACTCTAGTTAAACAGAGATGAAGCCTTGAAACAGATGTGTGTTGCTAAAGCAGCGAAGTACAAATAATAATGCAAATGTCTTTACCATCATATATTGGGCTTATTTTCCACTTTAAGTCATCAAACCAATCTGGATTCTGTTTAAAAATACATATTGTCTGGGGCATTTTCATGGTACATGAAACAGTGTAACATATGGCATGCTTAATGTACCTGAAGTTTTCCTTTTGTCTTCATTTGAAGAATCACTACAAAATGTTTCGTTTGAAGCAGGGTAGTAAAATCTGTAGTAACAAAAAGTCTTTCAAATCAGAACATTTCTTTCTTTACTCACAAAAAGTTACTTCTTAGATGAATATCAACTTCAGCTTCATCCATCTCTATTTGTCTCTTGAAATTATCATCAGTTATCTAAATTCAAGCAGATGTTTTTAGCTCATTTGAAATAGGCTTTACTGTTTTCTTTATTAAAAAAATTGGCATGTTAAAGATACAAACTGTAATGTACAGCTGAATTCTGGATACAAATTCAATTATTTGTTGCCCTGTTTGAATAATAGATCCCGGCCAAAACCCCATTCATTTGCCCTTCCAATCTAGAATGATTTCAAGTTTCCAAAGGAAAAAAAAAAATCTATTTTCAAATGTTTTTTATAAATTAAACCCAATTTTAATCCTGTCCTAAACAAAGTTATGATATGATCTTTACTTCATTTGGGTTGTGCAGCGATGAACTTTTTTTAAAGCAGCTTATGCCCACTTGGTGGCCACAGTGCAATTATGCTCAATTCTCAAACTGCTAAAGTGAAGAAGAATCAGAGCCAGTGATTAAGGTGTCACCAGGACTATCTTAGAATTTAATGTAATCAGTGTCTACTTCTTTTG
>VYZR01063406.1:0-10229 GCA_013400675.1 Oxylabes madagascariensis
CGGAGGGGCCCCGGGCGGCCGCTCACCATGGTGGGGGCTCTGCGGGCCTCTCCCCTCCCGGCTCGGGCGGACACTGAGGGCGGCGGCGGCGGCGCTTCCTCCGGCGGCGGCGGCTCCCGGCTCCTCACGGGCCCTTCCGCCGCCTTCCCCCGCTCATGCGCAGTGCGGGGAGCCGGGAGCCCTCACGGGGGGCGGCCCCGGCCCGCGTTCCCCGGGAGCGGCGGCGAGGAGCGGCGAGCACCGGGACGGGGGCTCGGCCCGAGCGGGGAGGGGACGAGAAGGGAGGGGAAAGGCCCCCCCAGCCTCCTGGAGGTTGTTGCGGGGTGGGCTCGGAGGGGACGCGGCGGGGGCAGGCGGCGGTCCCGGCGGCTCCTCACCCCGAGACCCCGCTGTTCGGTCGGGATAACTCCCTATGTGTTCCCGTTTCGTCAATATCAAAAGGGCAAAACGCTTTTCGAGCGCCAGGGTGGTGTGGCCGCCGTTCCCGGCGCCCTGAACGCGGAAAGGGCGAATGGGAAAATCCCCCGGGCTTCCCAGGATGGATTCGCGGAAGAGGCAGAGTCGTCTGCTGAGCAGCCACGGAGACCTGGGGAAGGTGAAGTCTCGGGGCAGCAGCTTTACAGAGGAGCACCTCCACGCCTGTAAGATTTCCCTGATTTCCCTGCCCCAGGCTGTCTTCCCCTTCGGGGAGCTGTGGAGAGATGCAGCTCTTCTTGCAGTAGCAGAGCTGTACTAGCAAAAGGGGCTGCAATGGTTAAATCACGGTTTGTACCACTATGCCAGACAGTTGTTTTTTCCCAGGAAAGCTTATTCTACCTACTGCAGGCTTTTGGCAGCCGAGGGAGTTTGGGGAAGCAGAATATTTGCTGATAAAACTCACAGTGGTGGCAAACTGCTGTTGTGAAGGACAAAGGTTTGAGATCTGGTCTTGTTCTCTCATCTCCTGCTGAGCTTGGTGCTATTAAAGTAAGCTTCTGGATTTATATTTATATAACTGGTATGATCACACACACCACAGAGAAATTAAGACTTCAAAAAGCCATTCCTCACCATGGATGTCCACAGTTTATGTATGTGTTTTCATAGAAAAGGGTCTGAATTGTTTCTTGCTTGCTTTGCTGAAAATCAGAGCAAAGCTTAGAAGGGAGTGTGAGAAGTTGTATTTGGTGAGGAAAATCAGGCCTGTCCTGTGAAGTGTCCAGTTTTGCCGGTGTATGAAACAGTAAAATTAAGAGCTTGATATCAAATACATGGGAATATAGCTGAATTCAGCTGTCCTTGGAGACAGTTGTTGCCTGGATACTTTGACTCCTACCAAAAAGTGTAATTTTGAAATAGGGGATGGATGCAAATTGGCCAGTGAACAGCCATGAACACTGCACACCAGCCCTGTCCATGTAACCACGGCAGGGGAGACAAAGCCAAACCTGGAAATCTCTTTGATTGAGTTGCTAATTGCCATCACTGTAATGTGCTGTGACAGTCCTCCTGCCAGCTGAAGACACAGTTTAGACCTGGAGAATTACTGCAACATGTAACAATAATCTGAGAGATGAGCTGTGCATGCAGGAGATTCCTCAGGAGAGAAAGAAGATTTTTTTAAGTGGCTTGTTTTTCTCTCATACGTGCAGATCTTGCAGATTTCTTGTCATGCAGGGTCTCTTAGTGGGTTTTTTGAGTGCATGGGGCACACTGTATTTGTGTTTAGTTTTTTGACTGGCTTGTAATTTCATCTCCCTAACTTACTGGATTGCTTTACATTATGTATTCCTGTTGTATAAGGTATGGAAAATCATACTTAACTGATTCTGAGCAGGGCAGAGAACAAGGTAATCCAGTGATATGATAATGAAGTATATTGAAAAATATGAAATGTATATTGCTGCTATTCACAGCATGCTACTTCTTGTGGGTTTTTTCCCAATTCAGGATCACTCCTAAGGTGAAACTGTACCTGAGAAAAGGATTGGCTTCCTGCTGCCATTTAAGTTGTAAGTCTAGTGTTACTGATTTGAGTGGGAGCTGCAGCGTTCTGTATTGGTTTCCAGAGTGCTTCCATGGGGATATGGCTGAATTTCTGAATCTGAGGTTACCTTACCCAGAGCTCTTGGCCACCATGGTCTGACTAGACTGAGTTACCTTTCCAAACACAGGTCCCTGCAATAGGCAGGCACACACCTCAGGACACAGCCAGATTGCCCCAGTTCCACCCACATCCACATGCTTGAGCCTGCCTGCAGATGGAGATGGGCATGTGCATGATGTGTGTGCTGTCTGAATCTCACCCTCATCATTTCTGAGCAAAACCAGATGCTTTATAAAGCAAGAGGCAGCATGAGGCCACCAAAAAGTGTAAGTTATCTGATTTGGACTTGTTACATGTTGCCTTTTGTACAGCTCCCTGCAGGATGGAGCCCCAGGTCAGAGCAGGGATACCCAGCTCTGCTGCTGTGAACGTGACACGTGCACTCAGCCACACAGACGAGAAGGAAATTTCATTGTGCAATGTGCAGGCAGCATAATCACCATGACCAGGGTAACACGATGACTTGCTGAATTTATTTTAAGGCTGGCACACTTGCCTTGTTTTGTTGTGTGAGCCAATGATGATTTATCTTCTCAGGAAAACAAGGCAGTGATTTTATTTTTGTAAAACCAACAGCGTCAAGTGCATAACTGAATATAACACTGAGCTGGTTTACATTGACCTGAGCTCTCTTTTTGAGCAGACAAATAAGTCTCATGTTCGGTCAAAGCAGAATCCATTTAGTGTAATCCCCTGGCTGAGAACTTCCACTTAGAGCACTTTCTGAGGAAGAGGCCCAAAGCTTTCTGGAGGATAACAATAACCTGAGGCAGCTTGGACGTGTCTTTCTAACCACATCTTTTTGGCAGCCACTGTGCTCTAGAAAGTGAAACCACCAAATCATCCTATACTGATGGAACAGCCATAGGCTGATTGCAGCTATGGCCCTTTGCCTGCAAACTGACCCCATGGTTAAGAGGGAACAAAGTCCCATGAACTGTCTTGTTCCACAAGGAGATTTAAGGCCACTCTGTAGGCATCCAGAGGTACAAACCCAGTGCTTTTCTCCTGTTGTGCTGTTCAGCTGACACAGTTGGAATGTCTCCATAAGCCCATTATGGGTTTTTTCTGCGCTGGAAGAAGCACAGAGGAAGTAAACAGTGTGAGTCCTCCTGTAGGTGTCTGAGCAATTTAACCTGCAGTGACACAGCACCAGTATCAAAAGATTGTTGTTCATAGGGTGTTCACCTTCTGTAAGTTTTTTATCCTTCCTGCATTACACAAGAGGTTAACAAGTTACTACACCCAGTCCAAGGCACTGTTAAGAGCAGTTTTCCATGTGACAGCATCTCTGGGAAGGAACAGGAAAGCTCTATGTGACGAAGCAAAATCAGGTCAGAGGGCCTGAGAAAATCTGAAAATTTCTCATGTACTCCACCTTACCCTGGCAGGCCTGAATAAACTGAGACTTTCCAGGACACCTAAAAGGCAACAGACTGCGAGACTACTGTATTTTTTTATCTAATAAGTACTGAGAAACATATACTAAAAGCAAGGCATTTTAAGCAATTATGAGTTAGAAAATGGGAGGGCTAAGAATTGACATAGCTAGTTGATTTTTATGTGGATATTTTTTAGCTCAGAACTTCTATAATACAAGGTACGATGTTTGTAACTAGAATTATTTGAAGCTTTCCCAAGCTGAAATCCACACAGTGCCATCACAGCTTCATGATTAAAACCTACACCTTTGAACTGTAAGCAGCTTTCCATTCTCACTACAAAGAATTATAGGTGATTTCAAGAATCTAGAAGACTGGGACACAATTATTTCCCTATCCCAATGAATTTCTGTATGTGCCATCTGTAATTGTTAAACATAATAAAAATCAGCCATCCCAATGCAAAGCATGTATTTTGGTATTAGTATACAAAACAATAATTTAAGTTACTTTTATTGGAGGTAGAGCCTTTTGCCTTGAAGGTAGGCACACTGCAGCTGTACAGAGCAAGAGCAGTAAGATGGATTAACTCTTCCTCTGTGTGGGGAACTGCCCACTGGAGACTGGAAGAACCCCCATTTGTGATTGCTTTTTCTTTATTTCACAACCAGCAATTCTATCATATCATAAGCCAGTATAATAAAGTATAACAGAATCAACCTTAGCCCAGCCCCCAGAGGTGATAAACAGCACAAAGGCAACTTGGACACCAAGGACATCATCACATGACACAAACCTGAGAACAAGCACAACAACTCTGAGAACAAACAACACTGTGACCACTGACTATTAAATTAATATAATGAATGCTTGTATCAAATCTGGTTTACACGCTCTGGTCAGATCCGTTGTTATCTCCACCCTTTGTGCCCCACATCGGGCACCAAAAAGGTCAGTCACAGTTTAACTCCATCCAGCAATTAGGTACCATGCAACTGCTCATTCACCACCCTCACTTCCTGCTGGGATGGGGAGGAGGATGGGGAAAAAAAAGGGCAAAACCCATGGGTTGATGTAAGAACAATTTAACAATTGAAATAAAATATAATAAATAGTAATACTACAACCGTAATGAAAAGCTGACAAAGGGAGTGAGAAATAAAACCCAGTAGAGACAGGTGGTGCAGACTACAGCTGCTAAACGCACCCTGACTGATGCCCAGAATGTCCCCAAGCAGCAATCAGTGGCTCCTGGCCAGCTTCCCCCACGTCTGTGCTTGGCAGTGTTCTGTGGCATGCAATGTCCCCTGGGCCAGTTCGGGTCAGCTGTCCCAGCCCTGCTCCTCCCAGCTCCTTGTACACCTGCCCCTTGGCAGAGCATGGGAAACTGGAAAACCTTTAACTTAGAGCAAGCAGTACTCAGCAACAACTAAAGCATCAGTTTCTTACCAACATTATTCCCTCGCTGACTCCAAAACACAGCCCTGGACCAGCTACTAGGAAGAAAGTTAACTCCCAGCTGAAACCAGGACACAGATTAAAGTTAAAATCCAGGAGCCATTATGATTTTAAAACCCAGCAGGATTCCAGATGTGTTTTATTAATTACTGCTATAATAAAAAACATGGTGTATTCAACCAGAAAATTCATCTTTGTTTTAATATGAATTCATTATATAATCAACAGGTTTTAAACTAACATCAAATGTCTCAAAATTACTTTTAGAATCCAGGCTCTCTTCCAAGAAATTCAGTTGGATCACATAAAAATAAATACCAAGGTTTCAATTATCAATTTCTGCAACATTGATTTTTTTAACACAGCATTCTGTAGTGTATATTATTTTCCAAATGGAATTCTTATGCTGAAGGATATGCCTCAGTATTATAGAGGCACTAAGTGATACTTACCTGCGAGGCATTTGTGTGTAAAAATCTGTATTTGGAACATAATGCCACAAGAAGTTGAAGTATCTGTTGAGAATATACTTTGTGTAAAAGCTGGTAGTTCAGAACTTAATTGTCATTGATTGTTCAGTAAACACATTCTACTCAGCACAGCTGAGCTTTTTACAAACAGAACACAGACAATTCCTGATCTGCTTGAAAAGGATTATCCACAGCAATGAATATACCTGTGATAGTGCACTGGTACCTATTTCAAGGAACATATCAACTAGTTACTTTAATAAAAGAGTTGTATGCCCAGATGAAATTCTTTTTTCGCCTACCATTGATGAAATTTTAAAGGTCCTGCCAAAAACCGCTTGGGTATTGATTGTTTAATCAACATGAAGACTTAAAGCTAGGGTTTCCTGGTAACTAGCTGGTACAATCATTAACAACAAAGGATACAATACACACTGGAAACTTTGTAACTCTATGGTATTGATATTTGATGTACAAAAGGTTAAAAAGAAACCATTACAGGTAGAATTAGTCTACGGCTGAAATTGCAACTTTCCCAACAAGCAGAGAAAATTATTTACAAATCAGTGTGTCCACAAGTTTTGCAGTGTTTTGATTGCCATAAACCTCATTAGGGGAAACAGGCAAATAAAATATCTACCAAGTGACTTGCCTGAAGTCCCAGTGAGTCAGTGGCTGAAATAAGAACACAGTCCTGCTCTCCTGCTTCCCACTCCCTGTGTCCCATTCCCGGGTCCAGCATGGATTGAGGCTCCACTCCACAGAGCTTCCCTGGGCATAAGCCAGGAATTGCAGCAGCTGGAGAGAGCAGGAGAGATGGGATCCCCACGGGGGGAAGACTGAAGTTCACACAGGGCTCTCATTGTGGTCTGGCACCGCTCACACTGCTGGGCAAGATGATCCATCCCTGATCCAAGCTGACCAGTGCTCAGTGTCACTCCCTGACCCTGTCTCAGAGAAACAGAGTCTGGAACACCAACACCTTTGTTCTTTCCTGCAGACTATTAAGTGTAGCTGAATTAATTATCCCATGACACAGCCCCCTCTCTCCTCTGACAGCAAGAGAAAATAATTACAAATTAATCAGTTCAGATTCATTGTTCCTGTAACATCTGTTACTGTTCTTTCAGAACTACAGCACTATCTAAAAAGGTACATTGATAATAAATTAGTAGCAGAGATTATCCCTTTAGCCCAAATGCTAGAATACGGCATTTTAAAAAATTAAGGTTTTTTTTTTGTCTGCCATTAAGTGTTTTAGAGCCAACAACAATAACAGCTATGTTACTATGCTAAGGCTCTTACCAATTTACATTCATAACACAAAAATTTATTTGTAATAAACTGAAGAGTCATGAATATTTTGTTAACTAAGATACTGGTATAGGAACAACCTACCTTTAATAATTCTTTGAGCACCTCCAAGTTCAATTAAACCACACTGCAGTAAAACATTTCAAGTGTGCAAACTGTGACAGTGACTTCTGCAAGAAATTTTTCTTAAATAAACAAAGCCATCACTATCTGAAAAATCCATCTCAGTAGAAACGTATAGAGATAAAAACCTAACAGCTAATTTTTGAGAAGTGAGGGAAAATGAACACTGGTGAGATTATTTATCTCTCCTGGCTCCTAAGGGAGGACATTTTGTCAGCTCCCAGGGAATGTGTTTTGCTGCACTGGCTGTGTGCAGCCAAGCTGTGCAGACTGAGCAGGCAGAGAACCTCCTGCTGGGAGTTTTAATGTTTTGGTACTGATTCACTGCAGCAAAGTCGGTCTAGAAACAGCCATGTCACAGAGAAAAAAATAAATGCCAAGCTGCTGAGTCTCTTCAGGGCTGAGCTCATGTTTCTATATGGAGATTCAATTCTGGATAAAACAAGTGCCTAACCTTACCTGCAGTGAAACCCATCACGAGTGTCCGGATTCCTGCCTCCTAAATGTGATCTGCAGATTGTGCTCATCATCAGATGATACAGAAACAGCTGCTTAAACCCTCTAATCCAATGCATGAACAAAAGCAACCAAGGAAAGAACAAAATGGAGAAAAATCCAAAACGTTCAAAGTTAACGCTTAATTTTTATTTGGCAGTAAATAAAAATCACTGTGGCAATATTCTACAAGACGACCACTGGAGTTTAATTATTTGCTAGGTGATCATAGGATTGGAAGGAAAATTGAAAAGTATTAAAATATGCTTTTAATGCACTGATCATCCAGAGCCATTGCTTTTTTACCACGTCTTTTCTGCATTGCAGACAAGGCTGCACAATTATAAAAGCAGATCAGAGAATTCCCCATGACACTGTATATTGATTCAGAAATGAGATATCAGGTAAGGGTCCATTTGCACAGATTTAACTACAGGTTTGGGATCACTGCAGCATCTGATTGTTCCTTTCTGCAGTATAAAGCAGATTATTGAATTAAATTAGCATAACAAAACTTCACATGATAACAGAACACATTAACTGAAAGATGAAAAGACTTTCAAAGTTTGCAACAATTAAAACATTTTTTCTTTCCCTTGTTTCTGTAAGGTGTGGGTTTAATAAGTTAAAATAAGTTTATGGCAAATAATCAGTATGCTTAGTCTGAGAATTCTTTTTCTTTGCATATCCAAAAACCTAACAATTTTCCCTCTGAAACCCTGCAGATACAAAAAAAATCTATTATTCTTAGTAACATTTCATGTTGTTATAAAGACCGGTGTACTTCATTCCAGCCAATAAGAAATACACTAGAACATGAACAATATGGCAACAGTAATGAAGATTTTGAAGTCAGTATTGTATTTTGGCACACTACGTATTAAATAAGCTTATCTTTCTATGTTACTACTTCATGTTTAAAGTTCAAATGGTATTTTTGGAAAGCAGTTAATTTTAACTTTGATTAGTGTAGCAAATGTATTTCAAAAATGATTTGTATCAGATATTTTGAGGTATATTAAAATAATTTTTGAAATGCAAATTTTCACGACTCATTGAGGTAAACAGGAAAAAGAGATGCACCAGAAATGATGGAGAGGGATTCTGGGCTAAGGAACAATCCTAAATTCCCTATTAAGGCAAAAACATAAGCCACAAACAGGATTTTTGCCAGAAAATAGAGCAACTGTCTTTCAGATTTCTTTCAAATCAACCCTCACATATTTAAGGGAAAAAAAGGCAGCTGTGAATAAGTAGGCAGAAAAGCCCAACCTGTCTGTACCTTATAGTCCTTATTAAGCTCTCTGATCCTTTCAGAGTTTCACACCTTCTTCCTGTCTAATGCCTTTCCACAGGCAAACAACAACCGGACAACAATCACATAGGTCCACAAGTTATAAATACAATTACAGTATAGCGATACCCAAATTTCAGTGAAGTCAGCATAATTTACAGTCAAACTATGCAGGAAGTGCAAAGGAAACCAATCCCCCATTCATACAAAACAGTTTGTTGAAAATATGAAGAAATCTTCTTCCGGGAGAAAAAATCAGCAAAGTAGAAAAAATAAAATGCACCTTCCTTGAATTTTATTTTGTCTCTGCCTCTTCATCCATGAATTCAACGAGTGGAGCGTGTCTGTTGGCCTGGGCACCTTCTTGGAAATTGACCTTTTTAATCACTCCTGCCTTGGGAGCCCTTATGGTGTGCTGCACAGAAACACAGCCAGAGTGAGGAGCAGACAACTCAGGTGGGTCCCTCCCCTCTCTCTACAGCAAGTGCTTGTAATGCTCCTTGGTCCCATTAGAACTAACACACTAAATTCCTTCCTCTGACATGTTTTATTTTAAACCTTCTTTTAAACATTATCCTAGTCCATTTTCAAGTTCTATTTTCTCATGAATGTTTGATAAATATACTGGGGGGAAAAATGCCATATAATGCATTTATATGAATTACCAATATCATATGAATTATCATCAGTATGAATAGATGATTTTTATTTCACCTAATACTTTCTGTTGTAATAAATACCAACCAGAAATAATACAGTTTTAATCCATAATGTTAATCAGAGAGCAGACTTGTTCCCTGAAGAGAAATCTGCAGATTTACTAAAGATATTTCTGTTTTCTGGCCAGGAGGGGTCTTTAGTGGGCAAATATTTGGCAAAATGCAGATGCAACACCAATACAGCTCCCAGTGACAGTAAAGGAACAGCATGCTTACACACCAACTGCTCTGTTGCTCATTGTACCAGGTTATTTTGATATTGTAGCTTTGCTTCTTGGTAGTTTTCTACATAGGGTTAGTCTACTATCAAAACATTTAAGATCAGATATTAAATCCTCACATCTAAGGACTCTTTAAATAATAATCTGCTTATTAAATTTTACATTTTATATTTCAATAGCACTTAAAAAAATAACTCAGATAATGTCAGTCTGGATATCAGCTGGAGAGGCACAAACACGTTTAGCATCCAACTGCAAAGAATTTTGTGTGTAGGTTTTTTTTAGTGCACACAGTTTTATTTAATAGAATTTGAGTGTAATTAAAAAAAAACACGCTAAGAGAAAGGCAGATTTTCTCAGCAGTGTTAGTTCTGCTGCCACAAACTGAGATTTACTTTAAACTAATAGTCAAACCGAACCAGTTCAAGCTACAGAAACTGTAATTCAAGCAATATGACAAGGTAAAATGGCCAAAATGCCAGCCCTCTGAATGCTGTGTGCATAATGACACAGAATCTTTAGTGTGCTCCTCATAAAACTTAATAATAATAATAATACACAAGAAGAATCCCGTGCATATTTACAAAGTCCCCATTAGCTAAATCTCTGTCTGAAGTAAATGCAGACATCCATGTGTCTGGATCACAACCAGGGAGCAAGAGACACA
>VYZR01063436.1:756-27373 GCA_013400675.1 Oxylabes madagascariensis
AATTTTTTGGTTTTTTTTTTTTTTTTTTTTTTTTGGTTTGTTCTTTGGGATGGAGGAAAAAAAGGCATTTCAAAATGCCCTCAGGTTTTTACCAAAATCAAAATTAAGAGGAAAAAAACTTGAGTGAAAGATTTTTGTTTGGTTTGAAGTGGGAGGAGAATGGCTAGGGGCTGTCTGGAGCAGATATAGAATAGATTCTATACAGGTGAAAAGGTGAAACTAAAGTTTGGTACTTTCTGCTCTCCACAGCTATGATGACAGAAACCTCATTTTGAGAACTCATTTGAAGAGGCTGATTACTTCCAAAGCCTTGGCTCCTTTATGAATTCATTAAGAGATACTTTGGCAATTTGAAAAGTTCAGGAAAATGACTACTAATCAACAAAGTTGTTGAATTATTCAGTTATCTCTAGTGAGAGGGTTGTGCTCCCCATGTGCTGGAAGGAGCCCCTAGGGAGTGGGGAAAGCTCACAAAGCCCAGGAAAGAGGAAGGGCCATTTCCATCCTGGTTTAAGCTCTGAAATGAGGTGTGACCTCAGGAAAGCAAGCATCTGTCCAAATCACAAATTGGGAATGAGTCATGAAAACAAAATAAAGCTCACTGCTGGTTTGGTCTACATCCAGTTACAGCCCCCCAGTCTATTTCTTTGAAGTTGTCTTTGCCTTCTCTTTTATTTTTATGTTTTGTAAGTGCCAAAGCTCAAGAACTCTTCCTCTGACCTTCCAGCATCTCATTTTTCCAGAATACAGCTTTTTATCTTTGACAACTACATCATGTTCATCTCATAGAAATCGAGTTGAACAAAAGTCTATCAGCTTTAAAATACGTGCATGGAAAGAACAAAATCTTATCTGTAAGACTTCTTCAGTTTTTATTTGTAGTTTTAGCTCTTTATTAAAGAGTTTTCTTTCACATAGTGCCACAACCAAACTGTAATCAAGGAATTACAAGAGGAAAAATATAGTGGATAAGGAAATATCAGAGCTTTGTCACAAGAGGAGCTGCTTTCACTGCGGTGTTGTGCTTCAAAATTCCAAGTTTGCTGATTCAGAACACACATCTTGGCAAAGTTCAGCTGTTCTTGTCCCAGAACAGCTGGATGGAGGTGCCCTTTTGTAAGATTTGGCAGTAGCTGCAAGAAAAAAACCTCCTGCCCAAGCCCCTGAGGGATGAGAAGAATAAAGCCCTGCTCCCGCCTGAGAGGCAGATCTGTCCAGGAGGTGCTGGATGTCAGAGGGACAGGGCAAGCCCTGAACCTGCACAGGGTGATGAGGGCCTCGAGTGCAAGAAGAAAAGATGTAAAGGAATACACAGGCAAAAAATTTGGGAAGAGGGAGAGAAAGAAAGGAGTGTTTAGAATAAAGAACATTGTGTCAAGTAATATGGAAATGCCAGCAACAGAGATCAGGGAAAGGAGAATCATGAAGCCAGAAGGTTTCAAGATTTGTTCAGCGTACAGAGCAGCACAGGTTTGTGCTGAGCTGCTCAGTGTAGGCACAATGTGAAAAAACAGAAAATAACCAAGGGAAACAGTTTATGGCCTAGCTTTATGGTGAATTACATAGAGATCATTTGTAAGTACAGCTCAGTGTGGGATAAGGCACAATTCTTCTTTATTACATCCCCATAACAAATTTCAAGCAGCTCTATTAGATGTCAGATAAACAGCTGTTAAAATAAGCTCTGCTCTGTGTCAGATTCCCAGTCATGGACAGATCTGGTCCAGGAGGAGATGAGTCTGAAGCCCATGCCTTGTATTACCAGGATGGAATGATACCCGGACAAGGGTTTTGCAGTGCTGATGTAACCACATCTCACCTGCATCACATTCACTCTGTTCCTTTCTGCTGCAAGACAGCAATGATGCAGATTGGAGCATTTTTATAGTGCTCACAGTTGTAAATGGTAGTTCCTTGACTATGCAAAGGTAGTGAAATATAATTTATCTCCAGGGCAACTCTACGTATTCCCTGGAGTTACATGGAGGAGAATCCAGTGTGCAGTGTTTATAATGGAAGCAATTAGTACTGAAGCACAAATGTTTATAGCAAAATTCACTGCTGCTCATTTTAAACTGTTTTGCAACTTAAACAGTACCAATTTAATTACACAGCAGAAATTAAGTTCTGGTACTGTCACTTGAGATCCTGGCTTTCACAGTGTGCAGGACCAACCACCACGTCTAGAGAGCTCCCACTGATGTTAGACCTGAGAACATTCAGCATCTTCCAGGAGCACCTCAGCTTCTTATAGGATGTGCTTGTTGAAAGCAATATGATGATGGTGTAATGATAAAACCTGATGTAAATTGAATTTTGAATTAGTTTTATGTAAGTTTCTAGCAAACAAGTGGGATTTTCTCCCCCAGCTGCACTATTTACATGCTGCCACCCAAACACAACCTTTTAGGATTCCCCATTAGCACCCTGCTATCTTCTGTATCCAGCTGTTCTGGGTACCACTTAAGAACATGTAAATCTGAATGAAGGTCAAGAGTTGAGAGACATTAAAGAATTAATCCTTTAAACTAAGGAGAAAGCTATTTTCCTAGTAGAATAGCTTCACTGTAAAAGATACCTTTTCTTTATAATAGCTACATAATCAGTTCCTAGGAAAAGTTAGGAAGAGCTGAAGAAACATCCCTGTCTCTTGCTGATGTCCAGATCACTGCAGGGCTGTCTCCGTGGTCAGCATGGCTTTCCTGTGAGAGAGACTTTGAATGTCCTTCCCAGTTACAGTTAATAGGTTGCATGCTAGATTTAATTAGTGTCCTGCTTAATTGAGAAATGTTACTGAGCAGACCTAGAGAGATTGTTCAGTTTCTTCGAACGGCGTGGATTTCCTCTGGGGCTGAGTAAATTAGCCATGTGCAATCAAAACTTGTGGAACTGAGCCAAACTACTGAGCTGAGTTTTCTGTGCGCTGTGCTCTCTGAATTTCTGAGCTAAACACTGACGAAATTCCACCTTGTTCTACCCAAAGCAAGAATACATCTCTTGGTTTGTGTTTGGAGACCTGTTTCTCTGCCATGACCCTGAGCTCCAGCCCTGTTGGGATGCAGGGCAGCACAATGCTCCTGCCCCCAGTGCCCATGCAGGGCCTGTGGGACCCCTTGCAACTCCCCTGGGGGGGAGCAGTGACCTGAGCTGAGCTCAGCTGAGCTCTTGCACGTCCACAGCAGAACATCCAGAACAGCTGCCTGCTCCTGGAGCCTTTCCTGAGGCAGGGCATCCTCTTAGTGGGAGTCAGATGAAGCTGGCTGGGCAGGGTTTAATGCACAGGGACTCTCTGCCAGAAGAGATCTCCCTCCTGGGAAGTGCTTGCACACAGCTGAAGGACCCTCTGGTGCAGCATGGCAGGGACATGGGCTTGGGAGAGGTGAAGGCAACGAGACTCTTCAGCTGTACTTGCCTTTTTCTCTTCCATGGGAGCAATGAATTCAGTCTGTGGAGTTGCAGTTAGGAAGAGCTCGTGCCCTGAATCCAAACAGCAGCGTCTGCCTCTCTTTGTGCATGAAAACATGGAGGCTCAAGAGAGTTCCAGCAACTTCAGTTACTTCTGTTTCTCTCCACAGGAGAGAACTCCTTATCTTTTTCTCCTTTGTCCTTTCCAGAGTCTATTGTCAGGGAGGTTTATTTAGCAAAACTATTGACAAATATGCATATCTATTAACTGCCACATCATGTTAAGTCTCAGCTGGTCTGTTTTCCTCTGTCAAACTTAATTACAGTCCAGGAGACAATGTAACATGATACAAGTGACAAAAAATGACAGAACATGTCAAAACAAAATGTGTCAGCCTGGAATATCCAGAAGGCAGTTCCTGAAGCAAAGAAGTGATCCCACTCATCCCCCAGCTCCTCTCGCAGCTTCCTCTCCTACACAGATGAGTTCACAGTCCTCAGCTTGACTCACAACGTCTGAAAATTGAAATTGTTTTGTTTCCTGAATGCCTGTCAAATCAGAACTCACATCTTGTGTATTATTTACTAAATGTCTTTTTTTTTTTTTAATATTATTGTTCTATAGGGCAATTCCTGCAGCCTTGTTTACATCTGGCCTTGTTTCTGGCTCCTCGTTGTTGCCTCGCTCAGAGCTCTCTCCATCAAACCATCCCCTTCCGTCAGACACCACATCTGCTCTCCTTGCTCTTGATCAGCATTAATGAAACGCCCACCACTATCCTTTGGGCTTCATTCCTCTTGTCCGTGTAGTAAATAATTCAGAAAACAGAATCATTTGCATTGGTTTTGGTTGATACTCTGCTGGAGCTGGAGGTTAAAGCCGTGTCCTCACTAAGTAGTGCAGTCTGTGTAGGTGTTGGGACTAGTATGAGAAATTTGCTGCTAAATATATTTGAGGGAGGGAAAGATTTTCTTCAATCATGTTAACGATGCCCTCATGATCAAGAAATATGTGAAACAGGCAGATTCTCCAATAATGAATCTCTCCCTAAGTCGCTTTTGGACTAATTTTGAAAATTCACATTGTTGAGTGAGCAGCAATTCAATTTCATATATGAACCAGCCTCCACTGAGATTCTGATTGATGCTGTATTTTAGAATGACTTCAGGAATTTCTATTTGTTCGAGTAGGTGTCATGGGTATTTATCAGGATTTCCCCTTCAGAAAACCAGAGGTATACTCTCAAAATAATTCGGTGTTAGCCAAAATGTGTGGTTCTTCAGGACTGAAAGTTCAGGGCTGAATTCTTTTCTAAAGGGAGACTTTGTTTCAACAGCAGTTACTGATTTGCTGAAGAAGATTCCCAGTGATATTCCTTGAGCTGAGTTCTGCAGGAGTAAAAGTTCTTACTGTATGATTATGTCATATCTGATTATAAAATGTCTCATCTTGCTCATTCTCAGCTATTTTGGTGGTTTTCTTTCTGTTTTCCTTTGATGTTTGAATTGTTCACAGTGCTAAATGAGGATTTTTTTAAAAGTGCTTCTTCTTTTTGGCTTTGAAGTGAACCAGACTGACCTTTTCTTTCATTTCAATGCGTTAATTGCCTGTATTTTATGTTCTCACTGTCTTAAAAACTGCTTAAGTCTTAACATTTTCTATGGTTATACACTATTGACCCATTCTGGGTATATAATTTTTATATCTTTTTCTTTTTATCTTTTATGTCTTAATCTCACTCCCACAGAACATAAGTCTTCACAGCATTGTCCATAGTCCCCTGTATATCTGGGGACAATCTTTTTCTTTCATTAAATCCATTTTGTTTCTCCTTCACAACTCACCGACAGTAGATAAAACATAATTTCTCTTATGTGAATATTCAGGAATTAATTTCTCTCTCTCCCAGAAGACTGAAGAATTCCATTAATGTCATGGAGTCAACGTAAGTCACTTTTATTTTCCTGAAGCAAAGGGAGAAAGACTGAAGGAAATAAACCAGTGTGCTCCTATTTTGCAATGCACATACATGGGGTGAGTTTCAGCCTAATCAAAAACTCATGAACTCTGTATGATAATCTGGAGAATCTTTTTAGTACTTTGAAATCCCTCCTGTGGTGTCATGTCTCTAATTCTAGTGTAAATCCAATTTTGAAGTCTGCCCTGCTTTAAGCATGGGGTTGGGCCAGATGCTCTCCAATGGTCTTAGCCTAAAGTAATTAATGATTCTTATGTTGGCTTTAAAATATTCTACAGCATATTAATGCAGAATATTTTTGTGCCCATCACAGACCTGCTGATCCCAATGTTGCTGCTTTGGCAGCTGCTCAGCACAGAGGTTTTAGAGCATGTTTTGGGTTATGTCATTGGGCTTGACATCTGCATCACCTCAGGCTAATACAAGTGAAGAAACACTAAAAAACCAGTGGTTTAGCCCCTCACAGAGAGCAACAGTTTGTGGAATGATCTCAAAGAGAGACACAGTGAATACAGGAGAGAAAATGGTTGTGCATCTGGGATGATTTCTCTGCAAAGTTCAGTATTAATGCTCCACTATCAGGGCTCTTGTGGAGTATGAGGGAGGGAAAATCAGCTGCATTCCTTTCTTGGAAGAATAGATATGATTTCAGGGGAATATACCATGCAGTTGTATGAATCTATGAGCACCCAGACTCTGCAGAGGTCAAAGCACCCTCTGCAGTCAGCTCAGCTACACCATAAAAATGGTTTCTGTCTGTCATTTTTGTGTTCACCAGACTGACTTACATCCTTTTTCCATTGCATTTTCTCTCCTCTTCTCTCCACTTTTCATTTATTCTAAAATATTTTGTCAGACATGGGAACTGTAAAAACGTAGGGAGCATGTGGGTTTATAAACCTAATTTCTGTAACTTCCTGGGAAAAGAATGAATGTATGAGTATTTTGAGAACTTCTAGAGAATGAATACCATTATGGGACTCTGAGTAGTGAGATCATGATTATTTCTAAGCACCTATTTGAAAAGGAAGTCCTCTTCCTTTTCAGTTTCCCGAGGGTTCATCCCTTGCTGGGGTTCATCCCTACGCCCCTCTTTGGGTAAGAAGTATGCACATGTGCATGTCTCATGTACAGACAGTGCCCCAGACCACCTCACATGAAACAACAATCACAAATCCAAAAGTTTCTGGAGTTAATTTTCTTTTTCAGTGTAAAAGAAAACAGACTAAGTATATTCATCACTTTCACTGATTTTTAAAGAAAGAGAATTACTAACATTAACAAAATTTAGGTGGCATTTCATTAAGTAGTAATTCCATGTTTAATATATTTGATGGAGATAAAAATTTAGCAGCATCATTCACCTGTTGATGAGTTAGGACCAGGCAGATCAGGCAGTCACATCAGAGGAAACAGAGACTGTTAGCAGAAAAGGACTGAGGATTTCAAGGACAGTCAAAGCTTTCCAAGATGGAGTTCACTGTAAGCATGTGAGTGCTTCATCTTTGGTTTCAGCTGTTTTCTTTTGTGAAAGATTTTACTGTCCAGGGAATTCCTGTGCTTCTTTCCAAAGGTCCAGTTCCCTCCTCCAAAGGTCCAGCCCAATTTTCCACCAGTCCAGATTCTCTCCCAGACCTCCCCTTCATCCATCAGTAGAGTCTTGACATTTCTCCAAGGGGAATTGGTTGGGGTGTTTTTTTCCCATTGGAGTGATATTCTCTTCTCAGGCAAGCTTGTTCTTGCCTTGGAAGGCTGTGATCATATCCCTGGTTTTCTCCCCATAATGACTTGATACTTTCTCTCCTGATCTCTTTCCATTACCTGAGGCTCTGTTTCTCTTCCAAAAATGTTCTTGCCTTCACTTGTAAATCTGTGATTATCTGGCTTGTCATATTCCTGAAATAAACCATTAGCTGGTAGCTGAAGAAGAGAGATGATTTAAGAAATTGGGAAACCCTGAAGTATCACCTTGAAAGTGCCATTACCACAGGCCAGTCTGTGATGTGAAGAAAGAGCCTGAAATGACAGTTATGAAACTCCCTTAAAAGACAGAGTCATAATCCCATCAATGACATTGCAGCATGGAAAAGAATTAAATAAGTCTATTATCAAATTTATTTTTTATTGCAACCCCTATAGGAATCCATAAGAAATATAATGCTAGTTTTTAATTGATGAAATCTAAAAAGGACTGTAAAAATACGAAGTAGACAAAGTGATCATTCGAATTGTGTATTCATTTTATGTCCTTTGAAAAGGCACCTACTATGAATTTAAAGTTTAATTTTTCTCAGAGTAGGAAAAAAAAGGGAATTTTGAAGGACAGCTTTGATGTAAGTTTTCCACAGTGCCTTGCTATTAGTCCTACATCAAATCTTAGAGTGAGATGTAATGATAGTTCTCTTTAGCAACAGAAAATGGTTTGCTTTTTCAGTGGGTTTGTTGTCATGGTTGCCTCCATGATGTGAAACGTAGAACTTATAAAGGGAATCAGAAGTACTTCAGGGAGAGTTCCATGGTATCAGTATTGATGCAGCAACATTTATGTAAAAAAAAAAGACTTGCTTAAATAGTATTTAGGGCTTGATGTAAGAATTGCCGGGTGAAATTTTTATAGCTTATCATAAATGGGCCTGATCAGTGAATGATGGTTTTTGTACCCTTCAGATGTGTGGGTATCCACAGCTGGGAGGGCGCCTGATGAAAATGAAACCCACTTGCAACAAACAAACCAACCTGCCAGGATGCCTCAGACATTTCTGTTCCACAAGCTGTCTGTAACAAGGCTGAGAAAGTGTTCTTTGATTTGCATTCCCTCTCTATGCATTGCAAGCTGGAGCTGAGCTTATAAACAATTTTCGAAGTGGTGGTCGAAAGAGAAAAGAAAGCAAAGAAAACGAAGCCAGGCCTTTGAGAGGTGCAGGCTGCAAAAATTAGGAAGTGGATATTGTCCTTCAGAAGTACACTTTGTCTTGGCTCTGTATTTGCAGGTTTTGCTCTCCTGATTTAAGTTTGGTTTTTCTGTGAGTCATACCAGTAGATTCTTTCCTGAGAATACTTGAAATCCCTGTGACTAAAAGGTCAATAACAGAGAATACCACTCCTATTTGTTTTAGTTTTAATGTGCCTTGGGGCCCCTAAAAGTTAAAGGAGCACAATCAGTGCCTCTCTTCCAGTCCCCTTCTCCTTTTTACCTTCATGTACATGCCACTTTTATTCTTCTCTTACTTAGCTCCTCTGTACCTGTTGCATGAGGTCTTGTTAGTTTTGATCCTTTTCAATACAAAGAAGTTCTCCAGGCTCTTAATCCAAACTCATTCTTGTGCCCCTTCACCTCTGTGCCTCCTGTGCTGCACTGACAGCACTGATGAACCTCTGGGCCACCCCCTGTGGGGTTGCCACATCTCAGGCTGGGGATGGTGGTGTGAGATCCCTGCCTGTGCCTGCGGTGGCCTTTAGAGATCACTGCCCGTGCCTGTGGTGGCCTTTAGCGTGGGGCAAAGGCGTAGGAATGGAACTGGGTAGAGTCAATGGTTCCTTCTTGCGGCTCTTTCTGTTGCTGTGGGCAGTGCTAGAGGACAGCCTGGCTGGTTTAGGCTGGTCACATGGGCTTTTTTCATCCTCACTGACGTGGGCCTTGAAGTCCAGATGCAAATTTTCTGGGGAGTTGGAGCTGGGAAGTTGAGAGAGAGGATTTCCCTGTGTAATGCAGCAATACTAAGGAAGAGACACACAACCCACAAACTGGATTGATTGCACTTCCTTTAGGACCTGCAGGCAGCTGCACAGCATGCCAAGGGCACACTTAGAGTAAGGAAAACAAGAAGATCATATAATATTAAAACTATGTAGGTAATAGTAGTACAATCTGTTTAATTTGAAATGTCCAGAGGAAACGGCTTCAGGACCAATTTGGGATATGGCAAAACTGTCCAAGTTTTCTTCGGACAGAAACAGCCTGAGAGGCAGAGAGAACCCAGGAACTGGAAGCAGTGAAGCTACCACTGTCCTCCCTGTGTGGCAATGTCCCCTCCTTCTCTGACAGTGTCAGCCAGGCTCTATCTCTTGGCACTGCCCTGCAAGAGGAGCACCTCTCCAGGTCTGTGCTCTCTGAATGACTCTGCTTCTGATCTCGGGACACACAGAGTTCATTCACCTCTGCTCCTGACCGCAGCTTCAGCAGTGACACAGACATTTCCTGGTGCTTTTGGAATACCCCGGAGGTGGGAAGGCTTGCTCTGTTCCTCACCTTGTGCTGCAGAAATCAGCAGCAGCAGCACCCTTAAATACAGATACGGTGCTTAGGAATTTTTACTCTTTCCTTGTGACAGGGAGATGGGGGTAATTGCAGGTTTGTATTTTTGTTTTTATGGATATGAAATTAGTCTGAGATGTCTTTGATATATGAACTTGGTTTGGGCGCTCGGATACAGATTTTTCTCAGCCTGCTAATGCAGAGTTACGTCATTCTGAGGGACAGCAGTCTGACACACTGAAAGAACCAAATCACTCTCCATAGACATCTTAAATTGCACTGTAAAAATGGCACTACTTGCTCTCCAGGTATTTCTCTTAGACATCATCTCTTTTGCTATTCTTCCCCACAGGGTCATTATCAGTTTTCTTACAATACATAAAAGCCATCAAGAAAGCACAATGTTTGTAGGATTGCATTAGAGTCTTTATATTAATAGACAGTTCTATTGAATATTCTTCAGAAAAGGATGAATTAAAATGCCTCCTTGTATCAGATCGTCTTCTGCCCTTCTTCAGTGCTGCCAGGTGGCTCCCAAGCAGGTTCTCCCTGCTCTCAGTGCAGCACATTTCCCCCATGCCCTGTGTAGTTACTTAAAGCTGTGCAAATGAATCCGTAAGTATAATGAAGGTCCAAAGGCTTTGTGGAAGGAATTAAGGTCAATTATCAGGGTAGGCATTCTGTCATGTAAGTATTGGAGAAATTTATGGTCACAGACTAAATGTATTTCAGATTTGACACCACACAGCTGTTGGCAGGGGTTTTTCCTTCCCTCCACATTTTCTTTCATGGTGCAAGAATGTGCAGAATGGGCTTTTCACTGCTGGCAAAGCTTTTGATGGTCAGAAGCTATTCCAGTCCTTTGAAACACACTGTTAATGGATTGAAGCAAAGAAACTGATTTCTCAGGCAGAGTTTAAACCTTGAGGGTACACAGCAGTCTTCCTTTCTCTGCTGTTAAAGCTTTTATGCATTTCTGTTTTCCTACCTGTTTGTCTTGTCTGTTCAGGTTGTTCTTTGCTGTCAAAGCCTGCCTTTATCAAATCCCAGCCCTGTACCTGGCTATCAGACCAGTCCTCAGAGTACCTCAATTGCAGTGGTCTGTGTTTGGTTCTTCTGTTACCTGTGCAAAGGGTCTCCACCAAAAGAGATGGGAGAGTCTCATCTGGGAAAAGGAAATGCTGTTCTGGAATGAGTGTGGGAGACGGCACCTGCGTGGGTGTGCTCCACATATTGTTTTTACAGTATCTGTCCCAAGTATCTAGCTGTCAGACAGTGCTTCAGTAGTTAGTAAAATATCTGCAGTAAAAATAAAACCTAAGAAAAGTTATCAAAATTCTTACCGTGAGCTTGGCAATCAAATTAAGATATGTGGGCTGACGTACCCCCAAACTAATCCTTAAACTCTGTCAAACCTGAACAGTTCACATACTCTGCTATTGCTTCTTGGCCCTTTTCCTCAGTGAGGATGCAATTCAGATACAAAAGGTGAACGTGTTAAGGTCTCATCAATTCAATAATATTTCAAGTTCTCAGAAACAAATTAAACAACATAGAGATTATACAACACCTTACAACTCTGTTCCGCTCACCTCCTACATGACATAATATTGTTTCTTCCATCTCCCAGCAAGACCCTTGACAATAAAGTGCTCTGTGAGCCAGAGGGTCACGGAGCCCTGATCGCACCTCGTGCCCTGTGCTGTGACCGTGCTCAGACAGGCCAAGCCCTCCCTCACACAGGTGAGCTCCACAGGCAGAGAGACCTCGTGATGTAGGGATTCCTACACAGAAAAAAATATGGCATAGTTCAGAATTTCTAAGCTTTATGCATTTAACTAAGGTGCTGGTTTGTGTCCTGTGTGTTTTCTATCTCAGAGCAGCAATAATGCTGCCTCCCAGCCCTGAAGTACACCACAAATATTTCACGGCAAAATGCTTTGTCTAGGGCTTCTCAACATAGAAACACAGTGTTCCAAAAGGCTTGCTCATAGTCATATTTATCAGCCAGAATTATGCAATGCTATGTTAAATATTTCAGAAGAAATTAGAAGTTAATTCAGTGGCACTGATCATCTCCTTGTTCTGTTTGTGATTAAGGAGATGCTGTCAAAGTGGGTAGGTTAGAAATTTACTTAGTTTGACAAGTGTCTCATTTAGTAGTTCTTTTCTTGAATATTCTAGTCCTACTTCCTCGACTTCTAATTCAAAGCTAAGCCAAAATCCAAAGGCAGTGACAACAGCTTCCTCCTTGGTTGGGTTTCAAGCAGCCCTTCCCAGAAATGCAAGCTGCCTGATGGTGACACATCAGGAAACGAGGTTCGCAGGCAGTTGTTTGCCTCTTAATTTTCCTTGACTGCTATATAGACTGCTGCCACTTGTCCTCAGCTGGAGGTTGATGGCAGCAGGGCCAGCCTGGCAGGCTGTTTCCACATTCAGCTCACAGCCAGCTCTTTGCAATGACATCCTCTCGGGCCCTGGCTCCCGTCTGGGCTGGCAGCAGTGGCTCCTGTGGCAGAGGCTGGCTCAGCATGCAGGGCAGAGAGGGAGAAAACCCAGGGAGGGGCACTAGCTGTAGGTGTTACTGCTGTTCCTTTTAATTCCCCCCTTCTGGAGGAACGTGAACAAATACATCACTGCTGGAAACTGTGTGAGTCACTCAGCCAGGTTCACAGGAGGAACCAGACTGCCCAGGAGAAGAAATTGCTCTGCTTATACACCAAGCTACTAAAACTAGCTGGCCTTTTCATAGTGTCTCCTAAAATACAGCGGTCACAGTCTGCAGCAGGAGGGGGAAAGAAAGGAAAGGTGCCTGATATAGAAAATGCTGAGGTCAGATGAAGGTGTTCACATGGAGGGTACATGACATATTTAGACCCCTGAAGCTGACAGCCATTGGAGACAGGACATAAAAGCTGAGTGGTGTTTGTTATTCTCTCTCATGCTGGCGGTAATTGTGATGGGAATTATCAGTGACACTGAGCTAAACCTCTCTCCCTTCAGTCTTGTAGGCTGTAATCTTGCTCTCTGCTTAAAATGCTGCAAGGAGCCGAGGCACACATGGGAGAAGGGCAAGGAGGAAATCCTTACTCTGAGAGGGAAATTTGGAGCACCAAAGCCAGCATTGGCAGTGTGGACTTCATTTTCTTTTTTACAAATGCAGCAAAGCTTAGCTTGGGGCTTCTTATGGTAACCTGTCTGAATTGCATTGTTACAAAAGTTAATAAAAGCTAATATGAGGTAATCATACAAAGTCATTGCTGAATCTCAGGCTCCATCTTCTCCCAGAAAGTGACACTGACAGCAGTTCAAGCATGGCTGTGGCTGTACTTTTCTCCCCTCTGTCCACTGTTGATAATACAGCCTTTGGCTTCCTGCTATTTTTCCCACTGGCAGTGATTGCTATGTAGCCAGCCAGCACCATTTTCCCCATGAGTATAAAAGCTCCTTTTTCCCCCCTGAGATGATAAGCTCAAGAGATGTCCTTTAAAGCAAACTAACAGTTAACTGTGCAATTGCTGTGCACACCTCAGTTGGCATTTTCAGTGTCAAGCTAACACTAAATGTTATTAAATGGAGGTGGAGAGGGCGAGAACTTCTCCTCTGGACTCCCAAAGAAAGTTCTGCCTCTCTTGTACTGTGTGTACAACAAAAACCATGAAACCCAGTAAGCGTTAACGGTTTTTATGGATTTGTGCCATGGCTTTTTTGTATGGAAAAATGATTTTGCTTTTTGTGTCCCAGTCCTGGAAATAGGCCACAGCAGAGTTGTGGGCAGTGGTGGGCTGGGAGCTCTGCCTTTGCCTATTCATTTGGGAATGGACAATAATTTTTCCCATATGGAGAATAATTTTTTAAATTTTTGTTTGCTTCACCCATGGCAGCAGTTGGCGAGCAATGTTCCTGTCTCTATCTCCAGCCATGAAAGTTCTGATTTCATTTGCTCCTGTTGTTCCCCAGGCTGTGGGAGTCAGACTGAGCTGCTTGCCTCTCATCCCTGTCCCACTGCTGCTTCAAAGCCATGCCAAACATCCAGACAAAGAAATGCCAAGAGCTACAGATGAACCAGAGCAAGAAGTTTCAAATAATTGCACTCTAGACTGGAAGGCAATATTTGTGTGGGCTGTGTGGAGAGGGGAATGTGTGTACAGGGAAAAAGAATGAAACCAAGGGGAAATGATTGGGTTCTGTTGTGCCTTCTACTTGTCACGTGTATTGCTGTGAGGAAATGGGAACAAGCTGAAGCTAAAATGTGAGATGCATTCAGCTGTTTTCAAAACCAGCAACATTTTTGCCCGTGTTTTTGCAAAATTGTGTACAACATCTTGAGATAGATAAGCTTAGAGCAATCTGACATTGCTAATGTCAAGATTAATGGTGACTGAAGTACCTTGGGTGGAGAGACATTTTCTAGACTGGACATTGCTGTTGTGCTTGCATCAGTGAGCTCCCCCAGAAGCTGCTGCCAGGAGAACAGAGGGCTGTGCACTTGTCCTGCTTGTGTCCTCCAACCCTCTGATGACAGCAGAATTACTGTACTTTATGGGAAAACTTTGAAGTGAAAAACTTTAGGTTTTTTTTTCACTTTTTTGTTGCTACCACTGCAGTTTCACCTGTCTTATAAATTATGCACTTTTTGCCCTCTTGAAATTGTCTGGTTTCTGAGTTTTATGCTTTCCAAAGGTTTTTTCTTTCTGCACTGCTTTAGGTGACTTTGTATGGTACGTGACTCTGAGTGCTATTTATGGGGGTTTGATTTATTGCCTTACTCCCTCAAATCTAGCCAATCTATTTATGTATTTTGTTTTGCTCAGAACCACATTTCCTCCATAAGCTAGCCTGACTTGGTTTTGAAAGTCCTTTCTGAAAAAGACCTACCTCATGTATACACTCCAGGACTTTTTCAAAAGAGAAAAACCAACTCAGCCAAACTGATCTTTCTTACATAATTTTTCTCCTTTCACTATTTCAAATAGCATTAGAACACTGCTCCATTCTGGTGTTAAGATTTATTTCCCTGAGTTCTAAGATGTATGTGCCATAGCAAGAGATCTGCTCCAGTGCTGTACAACAGATGGCCTCTGCTGGGTGGGAGAGATTGCCACAACTGGTCAGAGGTGTGGGCTTCGGTGCCTGCATGAGGCTGTTTAACGGGACTGGCTACCACCATGTAGGACTTGTCAGAAAGCAGACCCTGAGTTACCCCAGGTTTTCTGAAATGGTATTGGGCTCTTACCACTTTTTTTGCTGTCCTCTTTTTCTGGTGCAATTGCATTTCAAAGCTGAGATCTGAGGACAACATGGCCCATGTCTTAAGAGGATGCAATTCCACTGATTTCCGCAGAGTTGTTTGCATGTAGAAAAGACTTGAATTTATTCTGGAGATAACACACCTCTTTGAAAGTCAAGCTAGTGGCTGTTTTAAAAACATTTAAAAAATACTCACTACATACTTTAATGTCTGCTTTAGAATCAACACTGAGGAGCTGCTTTTAGAGCCCAAGATTAAAGTGGAAGGAGTTATGAGCACTGTGTAAGATAATGAACCTCTGTACAAACTACCTGCCTGAGACAATATGTGCCTACATGTTAATAAGGCCAATATGCAGGAACAAGCCATCTTGAGTACTTTGTTTCATTTTTTTTCTGTGCTTTTTTTTAGGCTCTGCGAATGCTCTGATGAGATCTTACCTACATCCCGGCTGTGTGGGAGTCAATTCTTCCTCCAAATGGTCTGTTGTTATCCTAGCAGGAGGTTTGACCAGAAGGCTGGAGTGAATTAATGACTAGACAAAGGTTGCATATAATTTCTCTTTCGATCGTAGCTGTTCCGCAGTTCTTTGAGGTTAGCTTTGTAACAGTAACAACTCCGAACTTAGAGAAGTTCTTGATTTATGGAGGAAGGAAGATAAGAAAGAGCACATTTATAAGTCCTTTGTTATTTAAAGGAGCTGGAGAAAGGTGACATTTCCATTTTACCGTGCAGACACAGCAGGCACGGTGCCTGCCCGCCTGCCCCGTGTTGATGGCAGGGAGCAGCAGGATGCTGCAGAGGCCAGGGGACAAGGCACAGGCAGCCTGTACTTCATCTCTCTGCCTCTGTTTCTCCTCTCATCCTCTGTTCAGGTGATGCACTTTGAGACAGAATTGCCTCTTGCTCTACCAAGACAAAGCGTGTGGTTTAGAGGGAGCCTCGGCTCAGTCTGAGCCTGTGGTTGTGCCATAGTACAAAATAGAGTACAAAGCAGAACCGTGGCACAAACCCTGCTGGTGTGAGTGAGCTGGCACAGCTCAGTTTGAGGGCTGCCACCTCCCAGGAGGACAGAGCAGTGTGTATGAACAGTGTGGCTTATGCCGGCTATCACTGACTTTATGTACCTGGCAAAAATATATAAATCTTAGTGCCCTGCTGTTGTTGTGTGGGCAGTTGTTCAGGCAGCAGCTTCATTAACTGGCAGCAGAAGCAGCCTCTTGAGCACAGAATTTGTTTCCAAGGAAATTGGAAACCTGGCCTCTAATCAAGTGGATGTTTTTTAATGTTATAATATGAGATTATTCAATGTTGTTGCATGGGTACTCTGCAGTGTTTTTCTGTAGTTATAACATCAACATTTCATTAAGCTGAATGTTATTATGCAGTTTCAATTATCTGAGTCTTGCCTATGCAGATATTTCTAACAACTGCATGCTAAAGCTAAATGTTTAATTTGTATATTTATCCGCTTTATGTGAAAGAAAGAAAAGTTTCTAGTTCTATCCCAGTAGTGGAGAGCTGCCCCCAAAGTATGCCAGGAAGATTACCCTAAATGTTGCATAGAAAAATAAATAGAAAAAATTAGGAAAACCAGAAGAACTTATTAGAAAATAAAATAAAATAAAAAATAATCTTAGAAGAACTTCTGATTTACCCTGCTTCTGTGTTTTTTAATGCGTTTGGAAATGTAGAATTGTATAGCCTGATGACTCACAGAACACCTCTGAGCAAAACAACCTGCTTAAGACATAAAAAAAAGATTGAACAGGTTTTTTAATGATCCAAAAATTACTGTCTGGGGTTTAAATCAGATGAATTCTTATTGGTATTCGGCACAACTAGCCTGGTCAGACACTGCAGCAATTAGGAAGAGGAAGCAGACAGCATGGGCAATCCACTTTCAGGTAGTTTTTGACATCCACACACCAGTCCTTTCCCATTTTGAGCCAGTGCCTGTGTTTTAGGGTATAGTGTAGATAAATGCTGGATCAGGACAGGGATCAAGAGAAGAACACAGGGATTTGTTGGATAACTTTCACCCTGTGCTAGTGGGAAAGCAGGGGCACACAAGTGGAGAGAGCAGGTAAGGCTGAGGATGGTGCTGGCAGCAGGAAGGGGCTTGGGAGGCTCTTGGTGGGCACCCCATGGGTGGACAGGCTGCTGCACGCCTGGCTGTGCCACTAGCTCAGCTCACCCTGCCTTTCACGGCAGAATTGGTGCTAAACAGATGGGGAGCTTTGTTGGGAACATGGGACAGAGGGTACTGTGGATTTAATTAGCATAGTTAGTGTGATAACCGGGATACCTTGGCAAGAACAAACAGAGCTTTGAAGAATACATGAAGGTTGGATTAAGTCTGGTGATGGAAAAGGAGATTGAATCAAACTTCTGCAAGCCAGATATGTTGTAAAATGTAGAAGGTTGTCTGTGTGATGTTTAACTTAATCATTGTAGTAAGAAATTACTAGCCTTCCTAGAACAGTATATAAGCATTTGGGGATCTCAGTAAAAACGAATTCTGATCAGCGAATCAGTCTTCCCATCTCTCTCTCTCAATCCTTGATACTTTGTCTGACTTAGCTCAAGATAAAACCACAGAATGGGGCCTTGAGGAGGAGGGAGAAACAGTGTGAGAGCTGTGGCAAGTCAGAGAGGGGATCTATTCCTGTCCTGCTACCACCACTGCTGTTTGCAACACCTAGAAGAGCATTCACAGGAAAAATTCAAACTAATCTTACAACTGAAAACAAGCACAGGATGTAGGTTAACTCTGAGCTTCCCTTCAACATTTAATAACCAATCAAGGCTGTCTCCTGTTTCTTGAGTAGTGCTCAGACACACTCAGATTTCTGGCTACACTGTGAATTCCTTTCCAAATCTCACTCAGACATGGCCTTTGCCTCCTGCCCAGTGATGTCTCTGTAAGTCTTGCTTGAACTGTTGCACTGAGTGAGGGTTTCTGGGAAATGGCCTCGATTTTCACTGTAATTTTAAATTGGATAATGTGGGGCACTGTGCTTGGTACCCAGCCAATGAGCCCCTTTAGGTGTTTAGAATATTTTGCAAAGTATCATATCAATTTATACTGGTTTGAAATAGTGCTTGTAGCTTAAATATTAAACAGTCATTGTGAACTCTGATAAAATTTCAGATTATTTCCTCAATTTACAAGCAGATCAATACACATGAAGGCAGAGACTTCAGCAGTGCTCAGAGAATTTAGGCAGATTGGTTCCATTTTTTTTTTAAACTGGATTAATGATTCAAATTGCTTAGATGGCATTAAAAAAATCAAACACTGGTCATATATATTATATCAAGTACTGTAATTTCCATGGTGGTTCAGTATAATAAAGACTCTTTGTGGCTACACTTTGCCTCAGCTCCTATGAATCCACATGACTTCAACCCTGCTTTCAACTGCCATAACATTGTGATTTATGTAGCTTTTTATGCTGAAACTAGTAAGTTAAACTTTCACAATAAGGAAGTTAAATCTCAAACAGGTCCTGACAGCTCTATTAATCATATAAAAGCCATGATTTTTGTTATGCGTCCTCACAGAGAATTTTATGCATAAAGAATTGCCTGGTTTAATCTGAATAGTCTGCACGGAAGAAAAACGGCTCTGTGAGAATAACAGCCTTGAGAGTGCAGTGGAGCTGTGCTGATGGACTGCAGCAGCAGCGTACTGGCAATCAAGGAAGGCAGCAACAGGTGATCAGAGCATTCCCAGGTAATTTACCACAGAACAGGCATGGTAATGGGTTCTTCAGCAGAAATGGGACGAGCTGCTAAACAGGCACACCATTAAAAATTCAAAACTGGTTCTGAAGTCAAGCAGACATTGCCATGTCAGTAGAAATCTGCTTCTTATCCCCTAACAGACTTCTAAAGACAAAAAACCAGAAACCAAACCAAACCAAAAAAAAAGGAAAATAAAGAATGGGATGCAATGTTTTTTTGATTTGTGTCTTAAAGGGGGAACAAGCTGACAGAAGGCCTGTGCCCTGTTCTCAGGTTGGTGGAGAGATTTTTGCATGAGTGAAGAGCAGCTGCCACGTTGCCTTCTGTAACCTCGTGATCCTCCTTCCTTTCTCAAAACACATCTTGTACAAGAGAAGTGCACAACCTGCAGGACAGTCCCTCACTGAGTGGACAGTGACCTGCCCAGAGGTGCTTGCTCAACTCAGTGCTCTGGGCAGAGCAGGAGCTTGCTCAAGCTGTGTTACAATCGGCGGTGATGTCAGGAACATGTCTCTAGAAAAGCCTCTCTTTCTCCAAGGGTACCAGGAGCTGCAAGGTTAGCAGCAGCCAAGAATAGGTAATGCTATGACCAGATTGCAACTTTTCCCTAACTCTTCTATAAATGCAAGAGCTTTCTTCAGTTTTGGTGACTATTTCATCCAGCCTTTGAACTTATCCTATTGTAGTCTCTGGAAGCTTGGAATGGCTTCTGCAGAAATGGCTCTAGAAAAAGGACTGTGCACGTAATCCTCTGATTTATGCAGCAGGGCAGAACTTCAGTGAACTCACTATCTGCAGACTTTTCCTCTCCATAAAAAAATTCATAGAATATGCTGAGTTGGAAGGGACCAATCAGAGATTTTGTTTTCCAGAGCTGTCTTTGGTCTAGAAGATGTTATCTTCCTAATCAAAGACTACCTTCCCCTTAAATCTGTTTATTGCTCTTATCTTCTGTTCTTGGGTTCTCCTCCTCACGTGTATTACAGAAATTCTCTTCTGTGGTTGAGTTGGATTTTGGATGACTTTTCTCCCAGGATATGCTACAGATACTGGATTCAAGACAAAAAGGCATGAGCCTAAAAGTGTTTAAAACAAACTTTGACGTTCCCATTTACCACCTTCTGTAGGTAAACCATTTTGTTTGGTTCATTGATTGGAAAGAGTCTCCATTCTTGGTTACTCAGCTACTTTTACTGTTTAAGTATAAATCACAATCTGGGGGGAAATGAAACGCTGCTGTTTGTATGTTACAGTTCCTTGTCTTTGAGTATAATTGCAATTATGTTCTGTAGTTATAGCAAATACTCTGAATGTATTACAAGGAGGCAACAGGGAAGGAAAAACCTGCTGCAGTGCAGTTCAGAGCCTATTCCCAATTCATAATATAATTTACTGACAATGAATTCTGCGAATTATTCATAAAACAGCAGTGGGTCTCATTTAGCAACATGACAGGGCTGCATGTAATTAGAACTCTTTAAAGTGGGTTTTTTCCCCCTATAGATCAATTGTCCATGCTATAAATGTTGCTAAAATAAAACATACGGATTTTCACTGCAGAATGCAGTGCAGCCATCTGGCTCTTAGTCTGGGAGTATCTGGTGGATGCTCCAGGTGATTCAGTCTCCAGGGGCCTGCCCTGAATATTCTCTATTTCTTCTCAAGACTTAGGAAGGGCACACAGCCCTGCAGAGACACACTGGAGCTGTGCTCCACCATGTTTAGTACACAGACTGGGCAGAACCTTTGTGGGTCACCCATTTCATCCACAGGAGAGTCAGAAATGAGAAACTGTTATTTTCTCATCCCAGTATGAAAGGAACTGTAATTTCAGCAAATCAGCCCATTTCTCTGCATTCCAAAATAGAGAGTATACCCTTCTGGTATGTGTCTAGAAAAGCCTCTCACCTATCACTTAAATGAGCACGCTTTGGGTTTTGTGTGAAATCTTAGTTCTGTGACAGTTTTCCAAGGACTGGGAACCCAGTGCCACTGAGGTGGCACTCACGTACAGCCAGAGAAGTCTGAAATAACTGCTAAACATCAGTTGCCTTTCTGAAACAAACTACTTTATTGTCTGCTTAATGAAGAGGAGCTGCTACTTCATGGCCTTTCTATTGCAGAGTTTGAGGGTGAAATGCTAAAAAAAAGTAAACCCACATAAATCTCATCAAACACTCTTCTCCCTAATGTTTAAAATCTTCATTCAAAACTCGCTGAAGTCAAGGGGGACCTGTTTGTTAACTTCAATGGGGTTTAGATCAAGCTGTGAATGTTTGACTAATGGCTGTTATGTTCCATTTAGATAATTACCTCTTTCTTTATCCCTTTTCAATTGTTCAAGTTTGCTTTGCCCACAGCATTATTTTGCATGTCATTTGCTTCTCTCTATTGCTTCTATGCCAGTGGCCTAACCATAAATGGGACTCACATTAGCTATATAATTATGTTTTCTGGGTATATGTTGAATATTTATTCATGTTTGAAGACTGCTGTTTGATGTTTTGAAGAAAACAAGCATATGTGTATTCGAGTCAGATAATACTCTACAGACTTGGAGGTCAGTCCTTTTTAAGGGAAATTATAGTTTAAAAGGGTGTGATATTGATGATCTTTTATGCCAAGTTCAGCATGTCCTTTCTCAATCCCCTCCTTGTCAAACCTTTGTGAAACGACTCAATCACATTATTTTCCAAGATACAAGAAGTACGTCTGTGTATCTTTCCAACTGAAAGAGAGGAGTTTTAGATCAGATATTGAGAAAAAAATTCTTTTAATGAGAGGATGGTGAGGCCCTGGCACAGGGTGCCCAGAGCAGCTGTGGCTGTCCCATCCCTGGAAGTGACCAAGGCCAGGCTGGACAGGGCTTGGAGCAACCTGGGATAGTGGAAGGTGTCCCTGCCCATGGCAGGGGGTGGGATCACATGGGCTTTAAGGTCCTTTCTAAGCAAAACCATTCTATAAGTCTCTGCTTCTATGATCTAATTGTGAGCACAGTAGATGCTAAAAGCCAAATTATCAGGGGAGTCTCAACCCAGAGTGTGGCATTAACTTCTGCAGGCTGTGGAGATTTATCTCTTCTAGTGACCAGATCCAGGCAGTCTCCAAAGCAGAATGCACAAAAGATAGGCCCCTCATGGCTTTTTGTAATTTGTACATAAATACATTGTTCTATTGTACATTTAAAATAATTCCTGGACCATGCAAGGCTCAATTTCCATACTTAATATAGTGCAAAGAGTAAACCACATGGTTGAAAATTGAACAATTTGGTTTCTCACACAGTTTTCTCCAAAACTAATCATATTTGGTGAAAGTGGAATTGAAAGAAAAACTCGCATTAGTAGTGCAAATTTTCAGTTCAATACATCGTTAGAGTAATGCCTGGATGTTGAAGAGCAATCCCTACTGTTTCTTTTGGCTCTCAACACATGCTTCCAGAACCCATTTGGAACCTTATGATGGTCCTGGAGACTAAGAAATGAGTATAAAGAGACATTTATGGGGGTTGGGTTCCTTCCTGCCCCTCAGCTGAGCGCTCCACCCTCCTGCTCATGGCACGTGCTTTAGTTGGCCACTGCTTGTGCAGACTTTTAAGTGCTTCCATGGAATGGGGCAGATGGAAGGAGAGTGGAAGACAGGAAACCAGAGCACAGGTAGAAAGAGGGAACCAGGTGAACAGAACCATGGTTGTGTAGAAAGCGTAAGGAGAGAGAAGCAGTGCTGTGTAAGGGACATTTGTTAATTGAAAATATCTTGTAAAAAAAATTCCAGGGAGGAAGATGTTTTAACCAGAGAGTTCTTTCTGGAATGGTGGAATCCTTGAGAGCAGCAGGGAGCACTGTGATGTCTTTTATCTGAAATGCTGATGTCCTTTGGAATAAGAAAATTTTACTTTCTCTCAAGCTTAAATGTCTAATTTTGGGACTGGCAAAAATTTTACGAGAACTTTTCATTAAGATAGAGTATGTTCTGAAAAAAAAAAAAAGGGAAGGGGGTTAGAAGTAAGTTTTCAATCTATGAAAATTAAATTTTTCCAAAACTTCCAGAACTGTTAACAGAGAGTGAAAGCAAACCTTTGCAAAGCAGCCACCAGTTGGCAGCTCTTACTTGGCCTGCCCAGACCTGGGCTCCTACAAAGATCCTCCACTCCTGACAGATGTCAGGAATACCAGGCATAGATGCAGCACTGTTTCTGGCCTGAGAAACATTTCAAACAGGACACCTTAACAAGAGAAACTGAAGCAGTAGGTTAGGCAAGGGCATTTGCATGAGATTCCTGCTTATTTTTGAGTAGATGTGTATCGCCTCTTTTCCCCTTATTGCGGTAAAAAAAATCTGCTCTGGACCATAAGAGATGCTTGCACAAATATAAAATAGAGTGCAACAAAACAGTGTTTCTGGGGATCCAGGGCATGTTTCCTTCACTTAATTCCTGCTGTGCCTGCTCTGTTCTGCACTCACAGGTAACAAATCACTTAGAGTAAGGGAAGGACAGAATTGTGGCTCTCTTTCTTCTCTGCATTCACCTGGGGGATTTATTGGGCAGTGAAAGGCGTTTTGGCTCCGGTGCTGAAGAGGTGACATTAGAAATGACATTTCCCTGAGCATGCCCAGGGATTGTACCTCTCCTCAGGCTGTGGCTGGGGGATAAGCAGGAGGTAAATCAGTCAGTAATGGTGCCGAAGTTGCTGCATTGGGATGTTCACAGCAGCTTTTTCCTCAGCTGTGCCTGACTGCAGCGTAGGCTGCGAGCTGTGTGCTGAGGGATGGGGAAACTGCACAGGGCTGGTGGCCACAGCACACAGACACACAGGACAGTGCAGTCAGCCCTTTAAAGCTGCTTTTCTTTCTCTGAGTTCTGGGAATTTTCTAGATTAATTTCTCCTGCTAAGTTTTTAGGGATTTCTCTTTGGTTTTTATTAGTTTCTCAAAAGAACTGCGTAACTGCAGTAGATTTCCATGCTGCCAATGCATTCCTGCACTAAAAATAAACAAAGTAAAGCATTTCAGGTTTTATTTTAAAGCTTTGACTTTTCAATTCCAAATCAACCTATGGCATACAGATTCATGACCAATGTACTTTTGTATATGGCCTCAGTCCAGCAAAGCACTTAAGCACATACTTAATTTTAATTTTGAACTAAATGGGGCAGTGAATCACATGGTCTAAATGAGGTTAAAATTAAAATTAACCATGTGTCTCTTCTGGATGGGGGCTCTGTACACTATTTCCACTTCTTGCCAGCATTTCCATTACTGAGAAATACTCATTCTTCTCGCTTTTCACCTTCTATTTATTCACTGCTCTTGAGCAGTTTTCTTTGCCTCTCTATCAAATGGATGTAATTTCTGTGAAAATCTATGATATCAATTCAGCATACATAAACTGATTGCAAGATAGAATCCCAAGGCAAGTGCCCAGTGGGATTTTTTCCCTTTTGTATTTTTGAGGTTCCTGCAGCTTATTCCCTGTTCATAGATATATACAAGAACTAAAAGGCAATTTGAAACAGCTATTGCTGCCTCTTCTCATCAAAGAATTTTAAAATCATATTTGCCATATTGAAAAACCCTAGAGACTGGAAGGGTTTGTGACGATTTGCAGTCATCTGATTGGAAGCAAAAAATCAGAAATTAATTTCAGTCACTCCACACTCAGCATCTTTTGAAAGATGGAGATAAGGCAATCTCTTTCCTCCATCTTATGTTGTAAATCGTTCAGCTGGACTGTATCAAAATGATCTCTCGTCCCTTTTGCTAGTAGGACACAAACTCTGGGGTATTTATTAGAATAATAAGGTAATGTGCAGAAAGAAGTGGAGGGAACAAGAGTCTAGTTGCTGGGATTTTTTAATTTTAAGACATTATTCTGTGCAGAAAGGGCTGCTTTCAGCTTCTGTAATTAGCCTGAAACTTTGGGCTCATTGATCTCTGGGGGAAAGAATGCACATGGATTGTGGCATAATTAGAAAAGAGCAAGGCAAAACAAGGTGTAAGAAAAAAATTGGCTCCTTTATGGCAGATGTTCTTCAGCTGCTGGTGTCCATTTCTTCCTCCCTTTGACCGTGTGATATGAACTCAATGAAGAGTTTTTTCTTCTCTTACTCTGCATTTCCTTACATGATTGGATCCTCACTACCAGTTTCTTTTCCACACATACGGGGGGAAAATATTTCTCCCGTTAATATTAGGATTATGTTTTATTGTAGAGTTATTGTGAAATTCATTTTCCATTTTAATTTTCTGTGCCTCATTCTTACTTGTTAATGCTCCAAAAAGAGGGCTAGTCCTCATGCTTTGCATAAAGAGGAAATTTTGTGTTCCAAGAGAAAATTCAGAACTTGCTCCAGCACTTGTATGTGTTGCTAACAAATGTTTATTACGACCTTTTCATACTCCGTTTTCATTTCTTTCATGGAGGACCTTTTCTTTAAATTTGGAAAATACATATTTATTCCTCGGGTCCATTCACAGAAACATTAAATTTCATTTTTGTTGGCTTGAGTAATTTCTTATGTCTACTTACAGGTAACATTTTAAAAACATTTAAGTTATGAGTATACTCCAATAGTCCTGACTAATGATTCATTTTGTATCCACTCATTTGCTGTATATTTCCCTTGGTGTTTAAATCTTCCACTTCAGCTAAATTGACATTACTCAAACATTAGGTAAGGGTTGCTTACAAGAAAGGTTAATTCATGGAGAATTCTAAAAGAGCCACCAGTAATACTGGAACTCAGTGTGGGAATTCATCTCTCTGGAAGTTATTGAGGGTACACAGTTTTTGGTGTGTCTCCCTTACATGAACAACACTTTGGGCAAAGAATCATTACCTTGATGAAGTCTAAACACAGTGACAATGCAAAAGGGGGGAGATATCTCAGTGCTCACACTGGGTTTGCAGACACTCATAAAAACTTCTGGAACTTCTGTTAATTTGGAAGTGCAGGGGAACTGAGGATTCAAAGCAAGTGCATCCAGTCCCAGGTGAACCATTCCTGGTCATTTTTTAATGCA
Source organism: Oxylabes madagascariensis (assembly GCA_013400675.1). NCBI lineage: Eukaryota > Metazoa > Chordata > Aves > Passeriformes > Timaliidae > Oxylabes > Oxylabes madagascariensis. The sequence goes on from VYZR01063436.1 coordinate 26,420, forward strand.
GAGAAATGACTTTGGCAATGGTCTGGTCAGACAGAAAACCTACCTCAGTTTAGAATAAGGGGTAATTTCTGTGCTGCTCTTGCCCACGTGGACAGAAAGAGGAGGGGGATTCATTTCTTCTTGCTTGCTTTTATCCATAGTATTGCAGGAGAGCACCTAGGGAAACCTTTTGCCCATCATGCTCTTCCACTCTATTTTGTCTTCCTTGGGTTCTCCCCTTACCTAAACACACAGAAAAAAGCTGGTGTGGCCAAATTCATCCCTCCTAACTCCACCTGGTACCTACTGGAGGCTATTCCTACACACAGAGCCACCTTTGAATCCTCGGTGGATGCACACTATGGACTCCTGTAGTTTTATTACCAAAATTAACCAAAAGAAGCTCATAAATGCATACCAGAAACAGCATAGATTAAACTGTTGGCCCTGTTCAATCAGTCCCACATTCAGGAGCTTAAGCTTGTGAGTCCAGCCTGTGCTAAAACTTTGCCTTAGAGTGGAGACCTCACAAATAATCTTTAGTATCCAAACATTTCTGGTTTGTTGGTTTCAGTCTACTTCTCTTTGTTCTAATTAGGTGTGAAGAGAATAAGGAGATGTTTTTTCTTGCCTATTTCTCCTATTGTAGTGTATTGATTGCTTTACACTTCCTTAGAGAGATCAATATCCCATTAGGAGCAGAGGAATAGCACTGCAGGAGAAGCAAGCCTGCCTGTTGCCATAATTGAAAGCTCAGCGTTGGAAGACAAAAGTTTTTTTTCCAGAAGTGGAATGGAAATCTTTTGGATAACTGAGCAAATGGTGGTGTATTGCTACAGACCTGCTGGCAGGGTGTAGATGTCATTACCCATCTCCACCAAATATTCAGTAAGCCAGGGAAGTACCTGATAAATGTGCTAAAGGAAACAATTTAGCAGGACGGTACCAAGCAGGAGTGCAAGCAAAGGCTGGAAT
>VYZR01063451.1:53829-67322 GCA_013400675.1 Oxylabes madagascariensis
TCAGGAGGGCGGGTGATACCTGCAGGAAGATTATACCCTGACAGCCTGCCACCCTGGCTAGGATTTCTGGGCAGAGTGATGAAGCAGAAAATGAGCTCTAGTGTGGTGTAGTGTGGGTTTTCCCTGTATGAACAGTAATGTGATGATTGAGTAAGAAAGACGAGTTTATTTCTCTACATGTTAAATAATTAGCTGCTGATTAATTGCACAGTGTGTACCATCTTGGCATGTCCACATTCAAAAAAGTGAGACTGCAGAGGCTGGAGCAAAGAGTGACAGGGAAAAGGACCTGCTGGTCAGAGACTGGAAGCCAAAGCGTTTGCCAAAATAGTAATTGTGAGACACCCCAATAGCAATGTGTTAGCACCCTCAAAGGGGGGAAAATGATTTTTTGATGGAGAGGAGACAAAGGCTCTCAGCTGGACACTGATCAAAACCAAAATAACTGGGTTTAAAACTGGCGGTTTTTCTGAAAGATAAACATTAGTCAATATCTTAATTTCAACAGAAGGGTTGCTGACAGAAGATCAAATGAAATGTTAAGATGTTTAGAGGAGCTAATAGTCTTCTTGCTCAGATTTTTGGATGAAAGCAGCAGAATCAGGGACAGTATTATTACAATACAGACCTAACCATGCCACTCTTCTCTCAGCTGCTACAAGCTTTCATTCCAGGGATGCTGAGAAGATAAGTTTCCATGGAAGAAAGCACAAAGGGGAACTTTCCAAGGAGCAATATTTAAATCCTGAGCCCTGAATTTCTGCATGACCTGGAGCTTTTGTACACCTGGTTGATGGGGAAGATTTTGAATCTAAAAAATGGCTGATTTGAATTTCAGTGAGAGTTCACTGAAGGAACCTGAACATTCAGTGGGAGTTCTGTGATGAAACTGTGTGATGTAGATACATGGAATCCAGAGATGTCTTTAATCTGAAAGGTCACTCTGCCAGAATTATTGCTTATACATATCATGGGTTAGAGTGCTACAAATTACATCAAAATAAAACCAAAAGACAAATTCATACATATCAAATTTCCCACAAGCTGGGCATTTGGGTAAATTGGGAGATAGATAAAACCATTTGTGGCTCTAAGTATTTGACACTTGATTGAGGAACTTGTCAGACCAAAATTACTATTTCTCATTAAAAATTTTATAGGAACAGTATAATTTTTTACACTTCAAACTTTATCTTCTTCACGTCCACCTCTAGCTCACAGGACAGCAGTCCTTGCTGGTTCCATTATCCTATGTTTCTCACACTAAGGGACTGGTGTACTCTGTGAACCTAATAACAATCCAGTTCTAGTCATTCAAAACTCATGTGTGTCTCTTAATAATTACCACTGTAGTGACAGACTTATTCCTGCTTACATCAGCATACGTAAGCAGGCCCAATACTTTCCTTGCTTTGATATTACATCATATTCTCATTTTTTCTCTGAGGACTAATGACTTAATGGTCACTCAGAAGCATGTATCCAGCCAGTATGGACAGCAGAGTTTAATCATGTTAGAACTTTAACTTCATTTCATATTGTTTGTATTAATTTAGTCTATTTACACTTTTAATCCTCTAACTGGAAGTACAGTTAAGTAGGTGTTATGGAAAAATAATTTTCTTGGTGAATTCATTAGTCTTTTTAACTTGACTTCTTGCTGAAGAGCTGGGTTAGAAACTCTTCCCCTCAATGGCTTTTGGTTTACTTTAAATAAAGAGATAATTGAATGGGCAAGAGATGCCATTCACAGTTCTCTGGATTCAGATAGACATCTACTGTGGGTTGCAGCGTAGTCATAGAGGTGATGAGACTCAGCCTTTAGGACTGCTCTTTAGTATAGTACATAGGAGGTAACACTATCTTGTGGGACTAGTTAAAGAAGGAAGGAATGAACGTTGTCAATATCCATTATCCAAAATCCAACACTGATACTTCTTCAAGGTCCATGTGTTGGTGGAAATGGAAGCAGCCTGGTGACACCTCTGAAGAGTCTCTTGCCATGTTTTCTGCAGAGCAGGGTGGTTGAGGGGCTGTTAGATCTGCTCTATCAGCACTGAGGTATCACGGCATAGGTGTCTTCAGTGCAGGAGAGATCCTGCAGTCCAGTTCTCTGTAGGGTAAAAAAAATGTATTTACATTTCTAGGTAGGAAGGAAATGAATTAAATCCTCATAGGTGTGACTTGGGCAAGGAAATGAATAAGATCTATGCAAGAGGCTTTTCTTTTAGGAGTTAGTAAAGGAAGTCCTGTGCCAGCCATGGAAGATGCTGTTTAGAAACTGAAGCAGCCAAAACCCAGGGTGGGTAAAGTTTATGACATCAACATCTGCCATCTGAAAACTGTACAGATCCGGTGTTGGACACCATGATCTTTTATCAGTTATAGCTTTGGGCAGCAGAGTGGGACTTTTCCAATTTCTGAGCTCTTGAGTGATGTTCATTAAAAGAGAAAAAAGCGTCCGAATTTCAGAAAAGCTTTACTGATTGTATCAAAATGCTAGGGTCCAGAGGGCACTATCAGCTCTGTGAGTCCCACCCAGAGCTTCCTCCACCTGCCCACAAAACACGTCAGCCCCCCTGGCTTCCCCCCATCTGCCCTTCCCCTGGGCATGGCTGGAATGGCGGGACAGGCTCTGCCTCCAATCTGGGGTGCCCCCAGCTCTCATAAGCCTCAGGGAGTCCCTGGTCCCCATGGTTCCCTGAAGCAGAGGATTCTCCGTATGATCCTGGGAGCCAACTTCTTTCATAGTAATCCATCAGAGAGGCGATGGCATAGGTAATGAGTGATTGCATACCTTGGCCTCACATCAACGGAGACTTACTTGAACCAGAGTACCTAGTCTGGATCAGAAATGATACGTTGAGACTGATCTTAACTCAATTCAAACTTGTAAATCACAGATCATAAACTATAATGAGACTTCACTTTAAGTAAGGACAAGAAGAAAATCTGTGTCCAAAACACCTTGTATACAGTGCAGACTTGGCCATCAGACACGACGATGACATAATGTTGGTCTTTATGGAGTCAGCCTTTTGCAAAAAGCCAAATTGACTGGACAATTCTTACTCTTTTTTAAAAATATATTTTACAGTAAGAGAAACTACCTTGATTTAGACTGCTCGTTGTACATGAAGAATCTGCTGATACCTATTTCTGAATTTTTCAATAAAATGTGGCAGCTGAAGTCAGGTTTTCTGACCCTTTATTTTGAGAGAAATTAACAGAGGATGTTAGCTTATCTCTTACTTTTGATAACCTATCACAAACTGAGCAGGATTTGTGAGAAACTGATGCTGAATTTTTGTGGATATGGCCCTTCCATATGGTCGGAAACTTCTGAACACAAGGAAAATTTTTCTCTGGCCAGAAAGGTTGAATGGAAAAATTCAATTATTGTTTGATATGGAAAGAGAGTCATGCTCATTTCTTCCACGGTGAACAGCATGGACTTTCTGCGTCCAAAGACACAGAAGTAATTACTGCTAGCGAAAGTGGGAACAGGCTGACCAGCACTATTGGGAGGTAAAGGGTCTAACGTGATGCAGAAAATGCCCTGATGTCCTTTTGATATGGTAACGAAAGTTTTTCCACCGAATAATTTCTTCAGTCATATTTTGAATAAGTTTGATAACTGCACATCTTACTGTCTGTAGGAGGCAGTTTGATTGAAAAAGGAGGGCAGCACTGTCACACAGAGAGATTGCTTTCCAACAGTTAATGCTCATTTGCTTGCATATAGCTTAATGTAGTTGAAAGTTAGTAAGAGAAACCTCATGAATCTTTTAGGATCTTGTAGCCAGTTTATTGTATTTTAGGAAAACTAGAAAGCCTCCAAGCTGCATATGTACACTGAGATGTATGATCCATTTGTTCTGTACCGAAGTAGTTCTGGATCCTGAGGCCACAGGGAAAGAAGGAAAGGCACTCAGGATTGCCCCTTCTTTCTGTTCTTCTTTCCCTGTTTGGATCTTGGAACACATACCCTGTGAAAAGAGCCTGAGGCAGCTGAATGTGTCCAACCTGGAGGAGCGATGGCTTCAGAGGGACCTAACAGCAGCTCCCAGTGCCTATGGGAAGGTCACTGAGGGTACAAAACTGAGCTCTTCGCTGGGATGCACAGAGGAGATGGGACAGATTTCTGGAACTGAAATTAGGTTAAAAGGTGGAGGGGACAGGGGGTAGAGGCAAGCGGTGGGAGATACATCACCTCATCTTTGGAGGTTTACAGACAAAGCCCTGAGTAGCCTGATCTGAATTCAGTCTTCCCCCTGCTTTGAACTGGAGGTTGAACTAGAGACCTTCTCAAATCTCCTCCAACCTCAATGAGTCTATGCCTTCTTTGGATAATAAAAAGCAGTGTAGCATGACCTCTTTAGCATTACAAAACATGATATGCTCTTTGTAAAATCTGATGTATTATTATCATGATTAGATCAATTATGACTAACTTCACCACTTAATATGTGTATAAAAAATATAATATTTCCTTCTTGACTCTATTCATCTTGCTCTTTTAAAATCATATTTTGATCTTAGTCATAATATTATCTGACTCATCTTAAAATAAATTATTTACATAATCTTCCCATGGTCTCTATGCTGAGGTTTTTTCCCTGCAAATAGCTTTATAATGTTTGATCATTGTGTGACAATTATGTCTTTTCTGAGTGGAAATTCTGCTTTTAATAAAATCAGGCAAAGAGATTATCTTCATGGACCCAACAAGGACTTTGTTATGCAGAGAGTGCAAGTCCTCTTAAGTAGCGTGAGATGATAGGGTGGATTTCCTTGGAAGAGCACAGGCTGCAAAGGGTTTGTATTCTTGGCCATGAAAATTCAAATTTGGCTCTCCAGCAAAGATGGAGAAGAATACTTTCTGCCGAGGTAGCAACAGCATTTACTTCCTAATACTGTCAGAAATGTTCATGTCAAAGAAAAAGCCCTTTCCTCCTGAAATATTTACTTCTGAACACTGTTTCTTTTGTTTTTAGATGACCTTGAACTAGAAAGGAAAGGAATGTTCTTTGATTTTGTCCTTTTTTGCCTTGATCCCATACCAGAATTTTTTATTTGTTTGCATATAATCTGCAGCACTATAAAGAAACAATTATAGGGAAGACAAAATGGTTCTGTAAATTTGCCACTTCTAATTTCTTTTTTTTAATATTATGATCTCTTCTTCAACTCTCACAGTGTTAATCTAGACCTCTCATTTTCCTCACATAACATCAGAGAGTAACTCAGGTTTCTCTTTGAGGAATACATAAAAGCATTTATTATATATTCCAGCACACATCAAGATATTCAAATACAGAAAATTATTCAAATTTCATTTCAGTGCCATTAAAAAAATATTTTTCAAGCTTGTTTAAACAACTGAGACTTATGAGAGTTAGTGTTTACTTCGTTTAGCTTTCCTTTCTTTAATGAGCTAATATTGCTCCTCAGATGACATTTATGAGCACCTGCAGAACTTCCTGGGTGACTCAGGCAAGAGAATACTGCTGCAAGCTGTAAATTTGGATGGGAGGTGCCTAAGGACAATTCTTGCGGCCACTCTAATAATTCCCTGCGAGAAGATCCTCTCTGTGGTTGTTAGGTGGGAGTCATGTTGCTGGAGAGAGGGTTTGTGTCTGAGCAGGTCCCTGGCACTGGGAGGTGAGTGCAAATATCCAGGTATTTCAGTATGGCACTCCCCAGAGCTCCATACTGAGCCCTCTGCCTTCTTTCACGGGTGAGGCCGAACATGGATTTCCGGCTCTGTGGCAGCAATAGGAGAGATCAAAAAGGGCTGTGTGCTCTAGAGAGGGCACCTTGCAGCAATCTTGGCTGTATCTTTCAATGCTTTGTTTTGCATGTGTATCACATACATGAGTAAACACTTAGATGTTTGACAGATTTGTTTACGAGGCATTTATTAAGTATTTTCAAGGTACCCGCAAGTTCCATGGGTGCAAGAAAGAGATATTTCACTACTTGCCCATCATGAGGAATTATTATATGTTTTTTCAGTCTTATTGTGAGAAAGACCTTCTGAGCAAGTACAAGATTTTAACTAGCCAGGAATAGAGCTTAACTGTTATTTAATAGGCTCAAGAGCAGTTAAAGATCAAACCAGAAAAACCTTCTGGTTCCCTGTCAAAGTAATGGTACCATATTACCAAAGTAATAGTACCATGGACTTTCTATGCTTAAAGCTTTTCTTTTAGAATCTCACACAAATTCCATCAAAAAAAGGGAATATTATCCCTCTAAATTCAATAAAAACATTTGCATGTATTGAAACTGTAGCAGGTTTCCTTTTATTATGGTAAAATCAAAGTTTTGTTTTACATTTCCTTAATGATTTAGCTAGTTCCTCTGATTTTGAGTTGTCAGATCCAGCATTAAATAGGGAGAAATGTCTTTCCATAGTGAAAATGGGACATTAACTGCAGTGGTCTGGCCAAATTCCAGTTTGAATAATTGCACATACTTAAATAAAGTGCCCTTTGACATTTCTGTTAAGGATAAGCATTTTTTATCCCAACTGATCTTGAACTGAGGAATACTGATAAAAAAGTATTTGCATTTCATGTGAGAATGAGCTGTATTACATGGATAGGCAAAACTAATCTGGGCTATTAATGTGCCACCATGTGTAGAAAGGCTGCAGATCCTGTTGAAACCAGTGGCAGAACTTCATTATATTTCCTGAGTGCCGGATTGCGCTTATCATTCCTATGTCTGGTTTTGCCATCAACCTCACACGGCATCTTGTGTAAGTTACCTCACTACTTCATAGAAAAGATTTATCCCCCCCCCAAATCATTGTAACTTCAAAACTGACCACAATTTTAAGTACAAATAATAAGCACTGTATAAAGTCTTTATTTTGGTGTAATTATTATGAGCAAGGCAAATAAAAGTCTCTTTTGTTTAAGATTTTCCATTACAGGACTCCATTTTTCAGTTACTTGCGTCAAATGACCTGAGCACACTTATATTTTCCATGGAGGGTAGGGACTTCAGCCTCAGGTCTTTTGGAAATTTCATCACAAATGGTGTGCATTTTTCTTCCTGTCTGTAAAGAGGTCCCCAGATTTGGCTGAATTATGCGCTTCTTGAAACCTTAGTTCTTACTTGCTCAGCAGTGACCTGGCAGAAGTTGGCACTTGGGTTTCCGAAGATACCATCTGCACTGGGCATCCTCTGTCCCAAGGCTATAGGAGATGAACATAACTTTCCCTGTAATTTCTCCTCCTGTTACCGTGTACGGCTATGGCACAGCATCTAATAGCAGGGTCTAATATCCTCTGCTCCTGCTGTTTTTCCTTCTGGTGCCCTAGCAATGAAGAGATGGAGGCAACCTGAGGGGAATGGGAAGGATGCAAAATCAAGGAACACAGGATGAGGGAAAATCTGCTCAGAGCGACTTACTCAGCATCACAGAAGAATTCAGCAGTACGCTCAAGCATAAAATTTGCTTTTCCTAGAATAGCGTTATGGTTGCCAGATATGCCGTGTAACATGGGATTTCCTGAATTATAGTCTCAAATTCCGCATCGTCTATTAAAACATAGAGGTGATTGATTTCCCTATATATTCCAGAACTACAGCCTCTGTAAAATCTGATAATCTACTACTAACTTTGATCTCCATCTTCTCTGTGGGTGTTTTTGTGTTTCATTCCTCACATTGTGTGGGTAAACCCACTTCTGAGGGCTGTAACAGGAGGTAACAAAACCCACGTATGCACATGTAGGATTTATGCCACTGCTAGCGTGAGATATGCTTGGCTGACCTCAGGATGGGCTGCAAATGGACATTCAGAAAAGCAGGTTTTTGGTAAAGGAAGGAAGAGGGTAAGGCTGAGAACAAGCTGAAATATCAGTTTTCATTCTGGATCTGAAAATGTTGAATGGTTGGGGAAAAAGGCTTTCTGGTGGTAACCCCAGGCCCCAGTACAGGGGGCAGGAGTGATAAAGGGATCACAGTGATATCTCATGCTGGATAAATGGTTTTGAGACCATTAGAGTTTCCTGACACCAGGTAGATCCCTCTGAATAGCTCAATCTGGATGGACTGACAGTATTCACAGGGATTCTGGAGAATAAACTTTATGATCAGGTCCATTTTTGCTGATCTTCACCTTTTTTGTTCTACGGTTGATATGTTGGGATGTTTATCAGTGTCCCTGTCCCACTCTGGAATCCATCTGAAAGCTTCCACTTGAGCTGATATTCAGTGCTGTTCAGTATGTGATCTAAAGCCACAATGAAAGCCATCAAGAACTGGTGGATATGAACAACCCTGACTACATCCTTCTTGTGCATGTGCTGGCACTTCACAGGCCCCAAACTTTGATTTCCAGGGACAGGCAGGCTCTGTGTGCCTGGCGAACATGCAGCTGGCCTCAGCAGACCACAGTATCTGTTGACAAAGGCTGCCCTGGAGGTGCCTTGCCTACATCCTCAAGTGCACTCACTCCTGCCACCTCTTGCAGATGGAACTGGAGGTTGTTAGAGACAGCTGGATCCTCTGTTGCCTTCACTGACTGATGTTGTGGGTCACCTTCCCCCTTGCCTCTTCCTGGTGGCAGCAATGCCTAAACACTGTAAAATTTTGTTTTAAACAGCTCGGTTATCCTGGTCTCCCTCAGCATCCTTTCCCCTGTGACACCATGTCTCCAGGCACAGCTCCTCTGCACCGTGACTGTGGCTGCTGAAGATTGCCTGTGCTTGCTGGAGTTCCTCTCCTTATGCCCCTTTCCAGCACTCTAATTAGGAATGTGCATAATTCTGTGCTTGTAATTAGTATATGCTGTTTGAGGCCTAATTATACTGTATGTTCTGGTTTATCAAAAGCTGCTCATCTGTTGTGTGAAAAACAGTTTAGGAATCTCAGGCTGCCTTCTGCAGGAGTCCTCCTCCTTTGAAGTGGGAAGATCAGAGTCACGGCTGGGTCAGCACAGCACGAGCTCTGCCTCCGCTCAGGGTGCCGGGTGTCAGCAGCCGAGCAGGATGGGCTCCTGCTGCGCGAACGTGGCTGGAGAGCTTCACATCCCACAGTGCGACCCAGAGACAGCCATAATCCCCTGCTGAGCCCTAGGAGCAAGTCTTGTCAGAGCTAGCTGCATTCCCTCCTTCTTCTTTTCCTTTCCTCTCTTCTTCCAGTTACATTTGCTTCTTGCTCTTAAGCATTTTCTTTTAGTAGTGACACCAGCTACCTTCTTCTTTTTTAAGAACAATTGATACTCACACGACCCTGGAAAAAAAATACTTTGTGCATAGGCCATAGGTCAGTATTTTCAATGGAAATCATAGTATGTAGTATCACAAGCTATTTTAAATCTAATGAGAAATGCAGGAAATCCTGCAGTGAAATGAAGCTGACCTTGGTGACCGTGACTGTCTTTCAGCATTGCATATAGCAGCGCAGTGTAAAACATGTAGAAGCCCAGTCTTAAATAGGGAGGCACAAGTATTTATTCTACCCAATATTTTATAGAGAATTGGGAGTAAATAGCTCCTGCAACCACCAGCCCCAATACCTATTCTTTTGACTGAAGGAATATATTTCAAAAAAAGAGTTGAACCTGTGTAATACTAAAAGGAAGAAGAAATATTTTCAGCATGTATTACAGGATAAACTGAACCAAAGATATTCTGACACCTTATTTTATTGCTTTCCATGTTTGAATATATTATTAAGAGTTTTGGGGGATAGGGGTAGAATATCTGGGAGTTATCCAGTGTAACAGCAAGGATGAAAAGTAGGTGCTCTCATTCACTTGGGAAAACTGGCACTTGCAGACATTAATAACATAAATGATAGTGTGTCCAGGGCAATCAACACATTGCTGGTTTTGGACAGTACCTCTTCTCTTCAACAAATGAAGATCTCTTCTCTTTACAAATGGAGCACCTCCTCTACACTAATCACTGTGTGATTAGCAGGACTTGGGCTACCTGGAACAGCATACAGTGATAGTAAATGAGATTTGCCGAATGCAGTGGGTCGCTGACTAAGAAAAGATCTATTGGTGGTGCAAGCTAACCTCATGCCACTGAGAGATGTATTACATCAGCCTATCCTAGGAAAAGAAAGATGTGATGTGCAACTTAATCTTTTGGGTGTGTTAACAACTCAAGACTGTGTCTAGGGAGTAACAGGACAGGAGTGAATGCCATCCTGTGTCTCCCACGGAGGCACCCAACAGAAAATGAAGACAATGCTCTTGTGTATCAGCACCTGCCAGCAGCAGGGTGCTGCAGAGGCTTGCTGCACACAGCACTTGTCACAGGACATCCAGACACACTCCATCCTGGAGACCTGACAGATGAAACAGAAGGAGATGCATGGTGACATCAGATAAATGTGACATCATGCTAACAGATCACATTAGTGGCACTCCTTGTTTGCAGGGCTTATGTGAACTCTTCTGTTTTCTAGAAAGAAGGACAAAGTTTAACATGGTTTGTAACGAAGCGTCTACTCATGCCTACAGAAAGCTGCATGTGTCACATGCTGAGGATTTAAAGAGCATGTATAATATGTAGGATTAACCCATATATTTTTGTATGCATGTATATGCCTGCACTTACATAAAATATATCTTATTATGAAGCATCAGATATATGTGTGGCAGCAGGAACTATGCACATTCCCTAAGTATTCCCCACACCTTGAATCTGAAGAAAAAAAGACTGGTTCCTGCAGAAGCCTGAAGAAAGAGAAAAAGGTTCCTGACCTGAAAGATGATGTCGCTTGTCCATTTCAAAATATGCTTATAAGCCTCACTGGGCAAGGTTTTAAAATACACACCCCACTGCTTCAATTCTGTCGTTCAGTCACACTGAGCTTGCAAAGCAAAATACAAAAGTGATGTCAGAATCATGATAAAGAAGTTTTGTTTTGGAGAAAATCAGACAATCCCAGAGAATACCTGCAACAAGTTCAGTGCCCTAAGCACACAATATGCTCAGACTTTGGGAAAACTGCCTCACTTTGGGAAAACTGCCTCAATAAGTCCTAGACTTGAAACACATATCAAGATACTTATTTTTAGCGTCAGCAACAGTCAGTATGTCCATAGCAGGATATTTTGGCATCTGATCTGTTAGATTCACTTATATAATTGAAATAATATCTTGGCTTTTTCTACTCTTGGCTTCCTATTGGGGAAAAAACCCTGAAAAGATGAGGACCATGAATCATTAAAAAAAAATTGGAAATTTTGTGGTATGTATTATCACTTGGCTTGTTTTAGCCAAATAATTTTAAGGAACCATATTATGTTCCTGCCAGATGATTTAAATGTTCTCTGAAGTCAGTGATTCAGCACTGTTTCTATGAGAAAGATGGTTTTGATGCTAACTCATTAGGGAGGATAAAGTGAACATGTGCATTGATTTTAAAATTCTCCCTTGAAATATATACAGCTGAGTGTTTATTATCTTGGAATCTGCAGGGATTGGCACCTAATTTGTTGAACTACTTAGAACTGGATATAGAGAATTTAACAGGAAGCCTTATTTACAGATATTGGCTTTAGTCCATATTCTGCATCATGGGCAGCTGTCTTCTGGGTCAATGTGATTATAGGAAAGGAGATAGGTCGTGATCAAGTTCTCATACTCAATTACCCTTCACTAACATTACAGGAGCAAACTGGGGTTAGTAAAAATTCTTATTAAGCTTTATAAGGTCTAGAAATCTTCATTATCCCCTTTTTCATACCAGCTTGGTTTTTACACTCAAACCTAACCAATCCATGACAGTAAGCATGTATTAAGATGGTTTATCATAAGGAGACAAATTGTTTTCCGTGTTTTGGTATATGACTTTTTGAAACTACGTCACTTGCAGTAAACCATCACTACACATTGTTTGTTGAGAATCAGATTTCTTCTGGAGAACTATAACTGTGTCTCAAATAAATCAGTTCTCAGTGTCTGTGATAGCTTAAAATAAGTGAAAAAGTGTATGAGAGAGCAATTGACTGTGAGTTCAAGGAGAAACAAGGAGAAACAACAAAAGTTTCCAAAGAGACCAGACATTATGTGAAGGTGAAGGAGAAGAGGAATGGGGATGGTGACTATGCTGAACTGTCCTGGGCAAAGGGACCTGAAAGGTCCTTCCAACTTGCTGGGTACAGTGAACAACCACAGTCCCATTCATAAGCTCTGGAAATTCCACCACAATACTGCTTCCCTAGTATGTAATTAAAATCGGATCTTTCTCAGACTGAGAGTTATAGCCATAGAAAAAAACGCACGAGATTTTTATGCTTTCTTTTTCGTTTGCATGTGTCTGGCTGAATAACAAGCTGAATAATGCAGTTCTGATCTTCTTCAGCTTCCAGTTGTACTTCATGCATAACAAGTATAAACCATCATAATCAGAAGAAGTCATGATGCATTGGTGACATTTGCAATGCTTTTCTTTTCCTCAACTGCTGCACCAGGGAACCTTCAGTCTGCTGCTGGCCACTGTGTGCAAAGGCTGCCTCTGTGTTTTGCCTGGTCTAAAAGGCCACACTCCTGAGTTTAAAATATGTCTCAATGCTCTGTGAAAAGCATCTTGGCTGAGCTTTCCTCTTGCTTTTGCAGCTGCACTGTCCTGGCACACAGCTTAGTGAGTGGCTTGTGGCTGTGGCTGAGTAATCCTGAATGGGCAGGAGGAGCAGTGAATTTCCTGCTGTCACCATGGGAAAGCATAGGGCTCTCCACGATGACCCTCCTTTGTGTTGACCCCCTGTGTTAGATTATATTCTGTTCATTTTTGAAATGCTACTACTAGAAGACTTGAGAGCTGCTTTATAAAGTGTCATATTTAATCCCTGCTTTGTTTTAAGGTGTGTCAATGTCATACTGCTGTGTTAGGCTGGAGAACTGAAGAACCATTTTCAGTTTNAAAGAACGCATGTTAAACACACTACAAAGGACTTACTGGACATAAAATCACCCTTGCAAAAAATTCGTATCTTTTTCAGAAGAGTCAGCCAAATGCCTAAAGTGACTCTCTTCAAATGAGAATATGTTTTGCCGGTATGTCAGCTCTGAGTTGATCCAAAACAATAACAGATATTAAAAAATCTAGGTATGAAGTGTTAGTCATAAGAACAAACCAAAGCATTCCACTTTGCNCATCAAGAATGTTTCCCCTCTGAGGTAATATAAAATGCTTTGAGGTACTTTTCTTGAAACCTTGACATTTGCTTTATTCTCTATGATTTTATAGAGGTTTTGTGTGCTTCTAAAGTGCACAGGGAATTTAAAGCTATAGCTTTGTGAAAAAGTGAGGCTCAGTGGTTAGCACATTAAGTGAGAGTCAGGGGACATCAGGATAGTTCTCACAACACTCTGGACTAAGTTGTCTCCATCACTGTTCCTTTTTTTCTGCTTTAGTCAACGTGGCTGTATCAGTGGTTATCTTTTCATTGTTCTTGCACACCCAAGCCAAGCATGATAGCAATTGTGGCTATTTTTGTGATTTTAAAAACA
>VYZR01063452.1:0-13651 GCA_013400675.1 Oxylabes madagascariensis
GCTACCAAAACCTCACCATGCAAGGCCAGTGCTGTACTAAGGAGCTGTGACCAAGGAGTTGTTTCTGTGTGATTGTTTTACTTTCAGAAGCTAGAGTAGCAATTTTTTTAGATAATACAGAGTTCACAGTACATCAGAGATAAAAAAATGATTGGCAGTAATTCTGATCTAAAAAACTATCTGTAGCCTTTTCATAGGATTTAAAAATACTTTTTGAAGAAATTCCATGTCAGCAATAGTGTTGATTTTTCAAAAGTTCAGAGGATTCAGAATTGCTTCAGAAACTCTTGAACTCTGTTACTGGTATAACAAATGATACTTGGGTATTGTAATGCTGACTGTTAAAATAATTCTTTACTAAAGCTATTCTGTTTTTCTAGGCACCTCCTTTAATATTCATCATTAAAATGGCAAAAACAGCTGATCCTTCTGAGAAACTGATCATCCACTCCAAAGCTCACAAAGATACCATTCTAGCTAATTTCGAGGAGCAAAGAAAAAAGGATTTTCTTTGTGACATTACTCTGATAGTGGAGAATGTGCAATTCAGAGCCCATAAAGCTTTGCTGGCTGCCAGCAGTGAATACTTCTCAATGATGTTTGTAAATGAGGGTGAAATAGGGCAGTCAGTTTACATGTTGGAGGGAATGGTTGCAGACACCTTTGGAGTTCTGCTAGAATTTATCTACACTGGTTGTCTCTGTGCCAGTGAGAAAAACACAGAACAAATCCTGGCTACTGCACAGCTGCTGAAAGTGACTGACTTGGTATGGGCCTGTACAGACTATCTGGAAAGCCGCAGCCCAGGCAGTGCATTGCCAGCTCCAGCTGAAAGTGGAGCCTCTGTTGTTGCAAATGACAGGAAAAATTATGATCCACCAAAGCGAAAACGGGGGCGACCAAGGAAAATCAAGGTTGTCCAAGAAGAAGAAGGAGAAGAATCAGGAACAAACTCTGCTGAAGATGGGCAGCTGAGAGAGAACAACTCCATGCAAAATGAGCAAAATTATATGAAAAAAGACACTGAAGTAGAAGAAATAGTTGCCAGTGAACAGGCTTCATTGACGAAAGATGGAGAAGAAACTGAACCTGCTTGTGGCTCAGAGGCTGCTGTTGATCTGTCAGCTGAGAAAGATGAAAACTATGATCCCAAATCCGAGGGAATAAGGAGCACTCAGAGCCGTTACAGCAAACGCAGAATAAGGAGATCAATCAAACTAAAAGATTATAAACTTCTTGGGGATGAGGATGAGAAAGGACTGGCAAAGAGAACTGATGGAAAAAGAAAACGTGGGAGTTCTGAAGCTCGCTGTAAAGACTGTGGCAAAGTATTTAAGTGTAATCACTTCTTGGCTATTCACCAGCGAAGCCATACAGGTAGGCCTCCAGAAACTGCTGCTTTTGGTTAGGTTTAGTGATGTTGCCAAATATAAGTGACTGTTGAAGTGTTGGTTGTTGACTACAGCAGGAATTTCCAAAATAGCATGCTAGTCCAAATTACAGTGTGTTCTGTGTTCGCTATTTTATTCTTGTCAGCAGATCTCAGAACCTTTATGTCTCACCTAGATTTCAGTTTAATTAATAATTTCATTGTTTAAGCACTGAATTATATGGCAAGAGCTAAAGAATTATTTTATTCCTGTGTGAAGCTTGTCTCTTTACCACTAATCAAGGCTAATTTTTTCAGTAGCTACAACATTGCAGTGCATCTCACTATCAGCTTAGAATATCTAGTGAGAAATGATGCATCTATGCCTAAAAATGTCATCTTTGGCTTTCAGGGGAGCGCCCTTTTAAATGCAGTGAGTGTGGCAAAGGCTTCTCCCAGAAGCATTCTCTTCAAGTCCATGAGCGGATGCACACTGGGGAACGGCCGTACACGTGCACCATTTGCAGTAAGGCTCTGACAACCAAGCATTCTCTTCTGGAGCACATGAGCCTACATTCAGGTAAATACTTCAAGGCTAATGTAGCTCTCTGCTGCAAGAATTTCCCTTGCTGGAAAAAAGGTACTTCTGCTCTGTCTTTGGTGTGCCGGTGTCACATTCCACTTGGGGAAACTGTAAGGAGTTCTTTTAAAAAGGGATGGTCAGGAATGAAGTAATGTCAAATGAGACAAACATTGTATCTAAGAACCATTTATTGGTAATGAAAAAACAAAAATGAAAAGGAGTTATCCTACTAAAGAGAGCTAGAAAAGACAGAACAAGAGGAAGAAAAATGGGAAAGGAATGGGGGGAGAGAGAGAGAGGGGAGACAGAGAGAAAAAGAGAGCTTTACCACCGGAGGTCAGGGAGTGTCTGGATGTCCACGAGGTGGGAGGTGTGTACACTGCTGCCTGTGCACAGCTCCTGTGGTGATGGGCGGCTGGACGTGGACCACAGCCCTGGACACAGTCACGGTGAGGATTGCAGCAGTGGGCAGGGTTGGACACAGGGGACTCAGGCAGGGACACTGGGACAAAGCAGGCAGGGAGTTGGTCAGGGATACAGGGAGGCAGGACAGACGTGAGGGCAAGCAAGAGCCAGCCAGGGCAGGAGAGCCAAAAGGTAGGCTGGGGCCAGGGCAAAAAGCATAAGATTCAAAAAGCCCTGACTCAAAAGCAAGTTTCAAAAAGCCCTTCAAATCACCAAGCCTCAAAAGCACAGTCTCAAAAAAGCCTCAAGCCAAAAGCCCAACTCAAAAAGCAAGTTTGAAAAGCCGCAGGGCTTGTGACCAGTTACTTTTCATGCCCCTGGCTCCTCCCAAAGTCTGCCTGCTGACAGGAGACCATTGGCCCAGTCCAATGTCCCAGTGCAGTCCGTTGGTAGAGACCTTTTGCCAACTGACTGGAGAGTGTCTCTGGGGTACAGTGTCTTTGATGTTCCCCTGCTGGCTGCCTGTCCCATGTGAGACATGAACTGGTTACCATGAAAAGCCTCCCCAGAGACAAGGCTTTCTTCCATCTTCTCCTAGCTGCCTCCTGGACATGGCACATGTGCAACCTCTGCCCCATGTGCCTCTGACAACCATTGTTGAGGCAAATGAAAACTGAA
Organism: Oxylabes madagascariensis; assembly: GCA_013400675.1. NCBI lineage: Eukaryota > Metazoa > Chordata > Aves > Passeriformes > Timaliidae > Oxylabes > Oxylabes madagascariensis. Next base: position 3,036 of record VYZR01063452.1, read on the forward strand.
TTGGCTCCTCACAGCTGGCTTGTGTATTTTATTTATTTCCTTGCACTTGCTTTGAATGTGGCTTACATTTTAATAAGGGATTTTCTCCACAGGGCAGAAGGCTTTTACCTGCGATCAGTGTGGGAGATACTTCAGCCAAAAGAGACAGCTCAAGAGCCACTATCGACTACACACAGGTATAACAAGTTTGGGTTGAGGACCTGGCTCACAGTCCATGCTGATTTGTCTTCCTAAAGATTGACTTTGGCTGAAAGTTCTTGCTCAGTGATGTATTTAGTCTCTGCTACCTTGATGTGTCTTATCTTGGTATAACAGTGGATAGGATGAAAAAGACGTAATGGTATATAGTAAATGGAATGTGTAGAAAAAAATATTTAATTGAGAAGGGTTCTTATGATGATTAAATATTAGTTACACTGTATTTGACATACAACTTGATTATTTTAGCCTTGCTGTCCTTGCTACATAGAAGCTGGGAATTGTGTAAATAATTGTGTCTGCTGACTGGTGTGCAAATTGCATTGTAGTTGCCCACTACTTTGGACTAGTAAGGGCATACAAGCTTTAGGAAGTGTTCTCACTTCTGGAATGGGATGGTGTGGGCCTGATACTTCTGGGTCTGAGAGATTTTAGCCTACTAGCAGCTGCTAACCTTTTTCCCAAGGGAAAATTTCTCAAGAAAGCTTCTTCTCAAAACAATCTTGGCAAACAACTATCCTTTCTCAAAACAATCTTTCTCCAGGTGGTGTTTTGCCTTTCTAGTTATCAAAAGAAAACATTTTAGTTGTTTTTCTAGTTTAACCAATGGGATTAGAGAGATGTCATTCCTATTCACCAATCATGTTAAACCTGTATTGGAGCACCTTATAAAAAGTAGTAAGAATTAGACAATAAAACCTTCTTTCTATGCTCTTTGCCTTCTGAAATATATGGAGTCTCTCATCTTTTTCTCGTGTCCTACAACGACAGGATGGAGATACAGAGGAAGTGGTGGAGGAAATCAGAATTTACAAAGCTTCAAGAGAAGGTGGTTTTGGACAGGAGCAGGGTCAGTCTCCTCTTTTCCTGTGGTAATACTAAATTGAGAGATAGTGTGACAGTTAAGATAGGGAGGAGGCAGTGAATCACCTTTTGTTTTATCTCTATATTATATCAAAGTGGTTATTTTACAGGAAAGTGCTTTAACAAAGATCACTGAAGAGATACAGGGGATCACTTAGGCACTGACACTTTTTTTGTTATTGCGACAAGGCCGTTCACTGCCGGAATGTAACCTGTGTCGTCGCAAATTCATGGATGCAGCTCAGCTAAAGAAACATCTAAGAACACATACAGGTAATGTTGTACCTTGGGTTTTATGGGGTTTGTGGTTTGCTTTTTCTTTAAGTTACATGGACAAAACAATGTTAGGCAAATTACACTTGTCTCTGTGGAATTGACTTCTGCTCTACTTGTACGTAATGATGCCTGTGTTGCTAATGAGGAGATTTGACATCAAGAATGCAGGAGCACAAAAAAGCTTGTGTTGCAGCAGCACAGAAGCAGTGCCTATTACACGAAGAGGGTTTTTTTTCGCAATTTTATAAAACCTGCTGCAGAAAATGCCAGTTAGCTTTCCTGTGATAGAATCCTGGACTGAGAATTCAGTTTGTTGGGAGAGTTGTATCCAGCATGTATTGGGCTTGCAGTGAGCTGACAAGTAGCAGAAAGTGTGTGTCCTAAATGAGCTGGACACCTCTGTCTGTGAGGGATGGATGCTTATGAAAAGTGCTGTGACTAGAAAAATAATTATTTCCATTTAGCTTTTTACTGTGCTGTAATAAAGCAGATGTTGAGAGGAGATGGGCTGGGAGGGATGATTTAATGCAAGTGCGTCAGAGAGTGTTTTAAGAGATTTAGAGGGCAAGCTGGTAATGAATCACTGGATAATGGAGATAAAAATGTTGATCTATCCTCTCATAATAACAAGGCATAAACTTCATAAAATAGTTTCCTTTGAAGAGTAAGTTCATAAGGTGACGTGAACAATTTTGTCTTTTAAAGTAGCTAGAAACAGTGGCAATTGTTTCCTCACAAGATCAAATTATTCTTAAGCATGTTGCTTGCAGTTGTAATACATAACTCAGTCTCAAGCATACTTTATCTCGTTCATTTCCTCCTCTTTTCTAAGTGAAAACAGCTTTAAATTTTCTGGGATCTGCTGAGGTCAAAGCTTGTGCTTCTGGAAGTTTTTTTGCTTATCCAGAATAGTGTTAGCATGTGATATTTACATAATTTTGTATTGAGGAGAACACAATATTAATACACACAAGAGTTTAGTATCTGAAGCTGATACAGCTCTCTAAATGTAGTGGGAAATGAGTTTGGGGTGGGAAATGAGAAGGGGAAGCTTACTAGCAAGGTAAGTTGCAGAAATATATGAACTAAGCTGAGTTTTAGCAGAAACTGGCTCGCAATATATTTTGCTTCTAGAAAAGACAGGCAAGATACCAGTATTATGTAGAAATAAAAATTGATCTGTCCCATCTCAAAAGCAAAGTAAAATTCCAAGGCATTTGAGGGACAGGTGTCCATAGATAGAACTGTTCTCCTTTAGCAGCAGTTTGACAACACTGAATCATAGTAATACAGCCTACTTGGGAAGTTACTCCTGTTTTCAGTAGCAAGCTGGGACTGGATGACAAGAGCTCCCTTCTGACAAATGTTTCTTGTTCTCTCATCCTTTACCCATGCCCTCCAAAGCCACATGAAAGCTGGTAAGCATTGCAGTTTTATGCTAAATGGGAAGCTTCCTTGGAAATTGGCTGCTGCCCAGTCCCTGGGTTTGGTGTGCTTTGATGGTGTGAATTACCACAGTGATGATCTGGATTCTCATGTCTGGTGTCTTAAAGAACCTCAGTGCTACAAGGATTTGTTACAGTGTGAATTAGCATTTGCTTTGGTTGGATAGTATAGGTTTCTTGTGAACCTTCTTGTAGTTTAATTTGGCCTCTCTGCTTCTACTCAATTAGACATCAGAATTCCAAACACACTAAAAAAAAACCCCAACAAATAAACAAAAGATCCCCAAACAAACACACATTTTATTTAACTCACAGGAGTTAACTCACAATAATTAAATTTTTTTCTAACTGGTTGTCCCAGAATATCGTAGGCCTAGTGTGATGGAGCCTTATAGAAAGCCAGGCAAGTTGTTAAGATAATGGATTCATTTTCCAGCTTTGGAAGTTTGGGCTTACTTACCTGCATGGTGCTGCATGTGAACATGGCGTTAATGCCAGGGTTCAGGGACAGCCTTTTTCAAAGCGTTTCTGTTCCATATGGAAGACCCACATCTGTGCCATAGGTACAGCTTTTTGTTGCTTTGGGGGCTTGGATCACCTACCTCTTCATCTTCAAAGGGGAGAAATGCTAGAGGTGTACATTTAAAATTTGACTAGTGAGTTCATTCAGTTTTGGATATCTGCTGAACCATGGCAGAAGCGCGAGGAGCCAACAATGCACACTTGATACTGTGTATGGTAAAATACAAAATGTTTTTAATGTATTGATGAAAAGTGCTATTTAAAAAGGGAATTTCTTTTTGATAGGTGAGAAGCCCTTCACTTGTGAGATTTGTGGCAAATCATTTACAGCTAAAAGTTCGCTTCAGACTCACATTAGAATTCACAGGTAAAGTATGTCTTATTTTCATTACATTTTTTAAAAATGTAACTTCTAATTTTATAACTTGCATGTTGTGCTTGTTTAATTTTAGGACGGTCAGGACTTGTTCGCATTTTGAATGATTGTTAAAAACTGAACATTTTTGCTTAATCTATGTAAGGAAAAAATTGATAGTGGAAAGTACTGAAGTCCTAAATACTCATGTGCCAAAATATTGTAAGAGTCTTCTTTGGTGTTTTGTGTCTGTTCACTGACAATGTATTTACTGTTACCTTATTTTTGTGAAAATTGTACTGTAAGTTTTGTTTGACAGCAGAAGAGTAGCCACGGTATATCAAGGTTATTGGAGCACTGTCCTGTTTCCCCGTGAGCTATCCTGTCTCTAATAGCATTAGTTGTCTGTTACCCCTGTCAGTGCAATGCATTGCGTAAAGACATGTTAGATTTCAAATCTCCGGCGAACTGTTGTCTAAGAAAACATTTCCAGTAAAATTTCTTGTCCTTTTGAAACAGGCAACAAGTTAGGATTTGGACACTTGTTTTTGTTTTTAAGCCCGCACTGTTAATGAATGTTCTTAAAATGGTCAGTGCTTAGAATTGTGCAAAGTTGTTGCATTCTTGTCAAGGTGTAGCAGCATGGAGCTTGTACTTCTGGTTTTATGAGAGGAAGGCAGTTATCCCTGTAGTTCTGGAGTATATACTAATTGTACAGTTCGTGAAGTCAAATAGAAATAATCAGGAGGTCAAATAGAGGATGTTTTTTATGACACTACCCTTTAAGTACTTAAAATTTAGAAAAACAATGTAATCGGTTAAGTATTTTATTACAGAATAAGTTTCAGAAAGCAGCATTGTCAAAGTGAGTATTTTAATGAGATCAAATGCTTTCCTTTTGCAGAGGAGAAAAGCCATATTCTTGTGATATATGTGGAAAATCCTTCTCTGATTCCAGTGCTAAGAGAAGACACTGTATCTTACACACAGGCAAAAAGCCTTTTGCCTGCCCAGAATGCAGTTTGCAGTTTGCTCGTCTGGACAACCTGAAGTCTCATTTGAAAATTCACAGCAAGGAAAAGCAGTTTCAGGAAGCCAGCGCCGCCCCGAGCACCAACGCTCATCCAGAAGAAGTGAGAAACATTCTCCAGCTGCAGCAGTACCAACTTGCCACCTCGGGAGGGCAGGAAATTCAGCTGCTGGTTACGGATGCAGTACACAACATCAACTTCATGCCCAGCCACAATCAAGGCATCAGTATTGTGACTGCAGAAAATGCCCCCAGCATGACGACAGAGCAGGCTGCGAACCTCGCACTCCTTGCACAGCCACCACAGCAGCTGCAAAACTTGTTGCTTTCAGCTCAGCAGGAGCAAGCAGAACAAATCCAAAGTATCAATGTGATTGCAAACCAAATAGAGCCTGCCCAACCTGAACAAATGCATGTCATCACTCTTTCCAAGGAAGCACTAGAACATCTCCACGCTCATCGAGGACAAAATGAACAAATCCACTTGGCGGGATCTTCACATCCAGCTCAGCACGTGCAGCTGGCTCAGGAATCAAGTCAGCAGTCTCACTCTAGCCATGATATGGTTCCTTCCCAGCAAGTCAGTGAAGAACAGAATCAAAGTGTACTTGTTTCCCAATCCCATCAGCAGCCTCTGTCAGTAAATGAGTCATCTCATGAGCATCCTATCCAAGGACAGGCTTTCTGAAATGCTTGTTTGTCAGTAAAGTGCTAGGCCAGAGAATGCTTCTCATCCAGGCAGGGATTACATGTGTCACACTTGGGTTTGTTTTTTTTTTGCAATATAAGCTATCCAAAGATGCATTTCTTGGTGATTTTGGATGGGTGACTCAGTTTCCTTAACCATATTTATTTTAGACTGTTTTGTTTTTCTGGAATGATATTTCTTTACCACTTAGTCCATACCTCACAAGCAATTAATGTGCCTCATACACATCTCTGCCTCCTGAGGAGTATTTAGCCCTTATTTGCATTTCTGTGTGACTCTCCAGAGAAGTTCACCTTGCTAGTAGGAGAACAATGTTTAGCACATCTGCTGATCACCAAGTTCTCTGACAAGCTTAACGTTATACCTGAGCTACTGTAAAGCTTAAGACAACCAGTATTTTTCGCAAAGCTAACACCATATGTCTTATGTTTAATGAGCTTTCTCTCTGCAGGTTAATGTGTAATTCTCTATGTAATCATTCCCTGAAGTGCATTACGAGTTACTGACTACCAAATTCATTTGGTTTGGGTTGAAACTGCTACAGCCTTTAACTGGCCCTGAATCTTCCCTCCTGTTTACTGTGTGCTGTACACATTTTGCTCCTCAGAAACATTTAAGCCATTGCACTTGAATAGTGGCAATGAGATATGATAGTTACACTGGAGAACTGAAACCCCCCAAGTTCTGCTCTGTTAGTTCTACCACTCACTCTCTGTATGACAGTGGGCAAGGTAGTTGACCTCTGTGCCTTATTTCATCATCTAGTAAGTGGGGATAGTGTTCACACACTCTGCCAAGCACTTTGAAGAGCTCTTGATGTTGAAGGCACTGTCTATTGAATTGCAAAACTCTCTTCCTGACAGGATTCTGTCTAAGCTTAGGAGCCACTGTATATTTAAAGTGTTATTTTTTGTACTTTTGAGAGAAGAACATAACCTTACTTTAATATATGTTAAGACTGGTAATTGTTTATGTGAGGATTCAAACGATGAAGAGAATCACTTCAGAGCATAACAAGTTACATAAATGGGGCACATCACTTAAAGCTGTACAACTGTTTTTGTTGACTAAATTAGATGTGTACAGATTGTTTTCAATGACTGACTGCTAACAAAAAAGATTTGACATTGCAATAAAATGCCTTGCCAAAATACATGCTTTCTGTTTTCAGGTTTGACTACTGGTAACACCTTTACATGGTTGGACTGGTATGTTAAAATCCCAATAAAATGCCACTGTTACTTAAAAGAACATGCTCAATTGTCACTTCAGCTTTAAAATGTCATACTTATGATTTACATTGATATTTTATGTTATAACAAACAAATAATTCTGAAAAACATGGTGAATTTAAAAGCAAAACTATCCACATTTTTTATAAAATCCCTTGTTCCAAGTCCAGACTACTTGGCCTGCTCCTGACTGCATGCTGCAGAAGTTTGGGTAAGTATCTCCATGTCTTCAAAGTACTGAATCACTTTTATATAAATAGATCATGATAAGGGTAGACAGTGGGAATAAATCAATGCAAAAAAAAAAAAGAAAAAGCAACAAGCCATCCCACAGCAAAGGCATTTAGGCTTTTCACATTTCCTCTCAGAACGGAGAAACAAAATTTGCGTTCTTTCTGCCACCAAAGTGAACCAGCATATTCTGTAGTTCTGCCTGAGAAGCTTGAAGTCTTGGTGTTTTAAGAGCAGATAAATAAATACAGTAAAGCCTGTTACAACACTTACGACAATCCTGCTCATTAATTGCATAAGCTTACAGTAAATATTCTAGCAGTTTCATCCTAAAACTTCTGCTTTTGTCTAAATTGTAGAGTGCAGCCAGACTACTGTCTGGTCATAAGTTTACAGGAACTTGCACAGAATTCATTGCCATATATTTACGAATCCTGAAATGCTTAAAAATAGGTTACGAGCTAAATTCTGAGGCTACCATTAAAAGAACTGTTCAATACTTTTCTTCTTTTTTGAACTTTGTTTTGTTCATTATGCAGTTACCCTTGCAGGATTCAGTTCCATGCTGCAAGTTAAACATGGGACACTTCCATATAGTGATTTCTCAGTGCTTTCCCTGTAACTAAAAACCCTGAAGTTAAGTGTTTGGAATTCTGTTTTGCTTTTCTGCAGTTACCTGTGAAGAAACGAGCTGCTGTGAATAGCAGGGCAATGACTAATGTTGCACCCTGCATTGCTTAAGCTGTCAGCACATATTGTAGCTTGCACTCAAGAAGCTGGCGTGGCTTCTCAAATCACAAATGTTGCTTTTTGGACACCATTTGCTTCCTTTCTAGTGAATGCATTTCTGTTAAAATACGAAAATGAATCCTTTTTCTGTGTGTGCATTTTTAAGGCTACAGCTGAAGTCTAGAATTGCTTTGAATTTGAAAGGAAACCCCTTCAGCTTTGTTTTTCAATCCAGCTGCCACTAATAACGATGTACGAAAAAAATGCATCTCTTAGAAACTGTTTCAGAACAGCTCCTCAAATATCTTTACTCCTTACCCAGTAAACAACTTAACTTCTCTTTTTCTCACATAGACTAATCCTAGCAAATCCGTCTCGCTGCTTTCTATGTTAAAATGAGATTAAGGTTTTAGACGTAAATGCAGGGCAGTAAGAGGACTACAGAAAGATTGGTTTTGTGAGCATTTAACACCATAGTGTGTTTCCTCGGCTCAATTTGTAAGTTAGCCAGTGTAGTTGAACTTTAATAGGATTTCACTTTTTTTTTTTTTTTTTTTTTTTTTTTTTTTTCCCCTCAAATGCAAGTTTATCAGATTTTTGCTTTTTCTGAAGATTTTGGTTGGTTCTCCAGGTGCAAGTTGAAACAAATCCCCAAGAGGTAGAGCAAACACATCCTGGAGCCTGCATTAGCCTGTTGTGTAATTCCCCTGCTTGGCCTTCCAGTCCAGCATCTTGGGTTTTGATAAATTAATATCAGCGTATTTATTTCATATGGGCAGTAAAAGCAAATTACCTTGCCAATAGGAAAAAAAAAGCGCTACTAGGCATTGTACAGCAATTTCCTCTTAGCATCTAAGAGGAAAAGGAGAGGACTCTACCTCATCACAAACTCTTTCCAACTGATGCCTATTCACACGTTAAAATTAAGGATATTGAGCCTGGCATTGATCTTGCCAGTTGTTGAGGAAAGAGTTTTGCTTGCATTTCTTTGTTTGTGAAAGACTCGTTTCAGTATTGTAGCTGGTTAGTCATCATGATGAAAGTCATGGTTAGTGTTTGCTAATACATGTCCTGGTGTGCTTGGATGTGGGGTTTTTTCAGTCTTTTCCCACTTCACCTTAACTGTGAAAGCTGCTGTGGGATTCATTCCTAATCACCAACCCAGTGCCTGTGTCAGCAGAGCAGCTGGGTACGCTTCTGTCCCCCTGTGTCTTCCAGCTCTGCAGCAGACTGTGTCCCTGACAGTGTCCTGTGTAAATATCCTTATCCCAGAGAAGCCGAGTCTGAGCTGGGAGTGGCTGGGAGGAGGCCGGTTTGCCCAGCAGGCGTGCCCATGAGTGCGGGAGCAGCCAAGGATCCTTCCTGGGTATGCTTATCTTCGCATGGGCAGAAGTCCATCTGTGCAGGCCTTTTCCCAGTCCTGCACTGCAGGTTCTCGCCAGGAGCAGAGAAGGGAGAGGTAATGCCATACTCTCCAGAGCTATGATTTCAGGACCTCTTTTACTTACTCATTAGAAACTAATTGGAGCCGGCTTCTTGCAGAGTTGCAGTCCCATGAGCTACAACCATTCTCTATGTTCTATCCCTTTTCAGATCCTGTGTAAAACACGGTGAACAATAAATGGTTTTCCACAACAGAGGGACTACTGATCATATCTGTCCCAAGCAATTCTTCCAAATGGAAAAACCCATCCCGGCATATTCTCAGCATCTCACTGGAGTATGTTTACTGCTCATTTCTGGCTAATATTTTAATCCTACCTAATAGAAAGTATCTTTGGAATAGCAGGAAGCAGACTTTTGCTTTAGTTAGCAAACTTCCTACTCTGTCCTGCAAATTTTTCTGACATGAGGAAGAACTTTCCTGTGTGAGTGACTGAGTGTACTGCAACACATTGCCCAGAGAAGTTGTGGAGTCTCCGTCTCTGTAGATACTCAAGAACTGCCTGGACACAATCCTGTGCCATGTGCTCTGGGATGACCCTGCTTGAGCAGGGAGGTTGGACCAGGTGATCCACTGTGGTCCCTTCCAACCTCACGCACTCTGTGATTCTGTGATTTTACTTGCCCTTCACCAAGATGTCTCTCAGTGACTCCTCGCAGCTCTCCTTTAGTACTATCATGTGGGGGTCTCTCTCAAATATATGTGTATATTTGTGTGTGTGTGTGTGTATATATATAAATTTTTTTAATTAATTTTGTCTGCTTTCTCTTCTGTTTCTCAGTCCTTTTCAGAGGCTATTTTGGACTGAAAGGAACTGAAACAGCTGCAGTTGCACCAGGTGGAGAAGTTTGGACCAAGAAAACCCTCTAAGAATCACACAGAAGCAAAACTCTTGAGTCTTGTGTCAGGGTATATGTGCACTCTTCAAAGGACTTCAGGTTTCCAAGAGCATTGCTGCACAACCTTTGAAAGGCTTTCAGGATCATTGTTTAAAGGTGCTGCACAACCTCATGTGCTTTCCATATTTTCCTTCATGGTAATTGTTTTCCTCTGTGAACTGAATGCAGCACAGCACATCTGCCACAGCTGGCAAGCAGAACAGCACCAGCTAATTCACATCTAACTGTTGCCACCCACAGAACATTTATCCCCATCTGAGTCCTACAAACGGGCCTGCAGAACGATATTATGTTGTCATAAACAGGTAATAAATAGAGTCTAATATTAGTCACCCAGTTCAGGATTTTCATACATGTCATTTTCATAACTGGCAACCTGTTGAATAGAATTTAATGTACCTGAATTACCAAGTGATGAGAAAAGAAGTGGAGAAATAAAAACCAGAGTAGATTGAGACAAGTAATTGGTGGTTCTTGGCATGCTCCTTTTATAAAAAACCACTCAACATAAATTTTCAGAAAACAGTCCTGTGATGCCTGTTAGGCTAATCATTGCTTTTGTTTTTGACTTTGACTGTCAGTTGACTATTACCAGTATGTTTATAGTTAATTCCCCTTCTTGCCCACAATGACAGTAAGAATGCCTAGACATTATCAGTTAAAAAAAAAAAAAAAAAAAAGG
>VYZR01063452.1:14382-27853 GCA_013400675.1 Oxylabes madagascariensis
GTGTAATTAAGCTGTAAATCTCATTGCCACAGAAATTTGTGGATGCCAGACTTTCACATATGCCTGGAAAGCAAAGAAATTCAAATGGAAAAGAGCTGCCAGGGAGAATTAAACACAGAGGTACCGGGAAATCCTTGAGCAGAGGCTCACAGGAGGCTGGGAGTGGAGTGGGAAAGCAGTTCTCTCAAGTTTGCTTTTACTTACCACTTTTTGCTGGGCATTTGCTATTAGCAAGAGGCTCTTCATCCTTTAAGGATTACTGACAGCATCCATTAAGAGCTGGCTTCAGTCCTCTGCTCTGCCACATGCTTTCTGTGTAACCTGGTTTTGCTTCCTTCAGGGGAAAACAGGAATTGGAGCATTTTCTAACCTCCCAAAGGGCTGAAAACTGCTTACATTAGGTTTTGGAAGTGCTTAGAACTGCAGGGTAGGGTATGGGCTGGTGTCTGGTGTTGCTGTGGAGCTGAGCCTGTTGACAGGCTCAAACTCGTGGTGACCAGACTGCCACAGGCCCACGGTGGGTGCCTGTGGCAGTGATGGTGGTGGAGCTGCTCCAGCACCTGGTTTTCCATGAGACCAGGTTTATGGCAGAGGTAACCCCTAGGTTTCAGGCCCAGCACCAGTTTGGAAGCCACAGGGAGTGGTGCGGGCTTGAAGCAAATGAATAATATCTATGCAGTCCATAAAAGCAATCTAATATTGAGTTTGCTACTGTAGAAGACAAATGATAACTGGATAATGTCTAAACAATGTGACAAAACCAGACTTATTAAAAAAAAATCAGTTTTCCTTAGTGCCTCACTCAGCTGAATAGGAATTTCACTCTTATCAATTCTCCTTTCTTAGACAAGTTAGTGGCCTTAACTTACCATAAAATCATAGCTGCATTTTCATCCTTCTTTTTTCTAACCCTACTCCCTCTGACAGGTATCCTTCTTTGGGGCACTGCTTCCATGGCTCAGTGCTGCCACTGCCGTAGCTCTCCCAGCAGAAGATGCTGGACCTTCTCAGAGCAGCAGCAATGAAACGCACTGCATGAAATAATTCATAGAGAGACTGTCTCCTGGAATGGAAGCAGGGCTCTGCCCAAAGGTCTGTCAAATTTCAGTAGTGAAACAGAGATGGAAGCAGTTGTTCCCCCAGGCTGATGGGCAACCCACATCTCTGACCTCAGCTGAGCTGCTCACTGACAACCCTGTGAAAAATGCCTGTGATAATGGTCTCTGATGATTACTTTCATCTACCCTGCAGATACCATAACTGGAAAAGGAGATGAAGGAGAGTCAGTTTATGGTCCTACTTTTGAAGGTATGTCTCCCCAGCTGTCTGACTGTGCAAATGGTGAATTTCCACAAAAATCAAGTTGTTGATCTGATGTTATTCACACCCGGTAACTGCTTTTCATCTCCCTAAAGCAAAAAGGGTTGGTTTTCAGTCAGAATTATAATCTGCTTGTATTAGCAAGAGCAGACTGCTTTAGTGAGAACACTTTTTGATCTGTAACCTTTTCTCTGTTGTCTTATGTCTCCTGCCTGAGGCTCAGCTCCACCAGTCCCCTGTCCTTGCCAAAATGAGGGCTGATGGTCACCCACTGCCTACTTTAAATACTCACCTTTGTGGACAGGACCCTAGAAATGCAGAAGTGGATTAGCTACAGATCTCCAGGCATACCTACCACCTGTTTAAATGCATTTAAAGTAAAAGAAGTAAGTCAGCTTTAACTCTAGGTTTCCTGGACCTCAGGCAGCTTCTCAGGCTTGGGCAAGGGTTAGGCATTGCTGCCAGCAGCCTCAACTCTGTGGGTGGAAGGGGAGTTCTGAATCTCATATAAAACCCTGAAAGTCAAGAAATAACAAACATGAGCTAAGTTTAACAGAAAATGTTTCCTCATACTCGCATAAAGTAATAAAATGTAAATAAAAAAGAACATTCTAAATTTTAATATTTAAGAAAAACAACCCATATAATTGACATAGGCATTTGGGATTTTTTGTTTAGATTAAATGCTACCCATTAAGACATTTATGACAGTGACAGCACTTTTGAAAATTATTTATGTTCCCTTATATAAAAGCTTTCCCACTGGCAATGGTGCAAACCATTTGAGTAGGCTGGGCAGCAGCCAACACACATCAGAAATGCTAAGTGCAGCTGAAAAGTTTCTTTCCCAAGATGCTGAAGAGTCTACCTGTGAGGAGAAGCTGCTCTCACCTCAAGGTCCCAGGTTGGATGGAGCAAAATATAGTAGCACTGGCAAACAGGAAAGCTGCTGGAGGTGGAAGCCTGGTGTGTGGGATTTAAGGCACAAAATGCTATGAGCTTCCTGGAGTGGAAAGAAAAAGGCAAAAGTCACTTCTTTGATGCTGGAGCTCCTGGAACAGCAGCAAGCCCAGGCTCCCAGGCCACACATATCTCCGAGAGAACGTAAGTTGGTACTGGAAAAAAACCAGTACTGGCTGTTAAATTGTTTTCAAGGTAGGTGTCACCAAGGACTTAAAATGTTGTGAATCCTCTTTTCCAGCAATGTTATCCAATGTATTTGTGCTAGAGCCCATCTTGCAGCTTTTGCACCTTCTGTTTGGGTAGAAATTGTAATTTCTTCTGACCTTTAGATTTACTTGATTTACACATCAGGTAGAAACAAGTTTGCATGTACCCAGGCACCTCTGCACACAGGGGAGCTGTGGCAGCTTGTGTGCACTGTTTGACTCCAGCTCCATCATCCTCCTCCAGGCAGAGCTTGTGCTTTCCCTATGCTACTCAGGAAAGAAGGTGCCGTGTCATGTGGAAAGGGGACAATATACCAAAAAAGGCTTCAATAATTTTTAAGGTGGATTTAATTTGGAATCGGTCAACCTTGAATGTGTCCCTGCAAGAGTTTTGTTACCCATATTGCACATACTATATGTGTTGATGCATTAAAGGAGGAGATTGCTACTTCTTGCCCTCCCCCTCTTTAATTAAGACTTTCTTTCCACCCTTGAGAAAGGTGTTCCCTTGGGTATGCCTTTCTATTTTAAGGCTTAGATCGCTTTCCCGCAAAACCACTTTACCCTGAGGGCAGAGGACAAGTAACTTCGATATCTGAAAAGGGGGAGAGATGCCTCTGTCAGCCAGTAATGTTCTAGGACATTACTGTCCGTGCTTGGCACGTGCTTGGCACGTGTCTGGGCACTGCAATCAGCACCTGCTGGAATTCATGGGACACAACCTCATTTTCCTGTAATGAGATGAGAGGACTGAGGCAATTACACAGAATCGCTTACTGGAGCACCCTGTCAAAGGACAAAGCGTCCCACTCCAAAATCAGTCTGCTCAAGTAATTTTGCAAGCCACAAGGCAGCAGTCAGGGAGTAACTGATCAGTTAAAATTTAACCACCATTTTTATGAATCAGTTTCTGAGAAAGGCTCTCAAACAAGGTAACAAGAATGAAAAAAAAATCAGAGAAAAATCTAAATATTTCTTCACTTTCCTTAAAGCTTGTGGAGAGCTTGATGGGGCTCTTGACTGCTCAATGTGATCAGGTCAGATGGTGATGGAGGATGACAGGATCAGTGGACCCTCTGCTTCCCACCCCAAAGCCAGGCTCCTGTCCACAGAAAAGGAGGCAAGTGCTTGCCATAATCCCCCAAACCCAAGCACACCTAATGCCTGCTTCTCTCCAGTCATCACTCGTGGGAGTTGTTTCTTCTCTCTCTCACGAGTCCTTTCCCAGCCAGCATGGAGGATCCTCTTCACCTCCTAACAGCTCTGACTCCCATTGCCTGCCTCCTCTCCTCACCCTGGAAAAAATGTTCTACTCTGGGAGCACCCTGGCTTCCTTAACTCAGTATCTGCTCTCCATTTATTCAGCTCTGTCATTTTATTTAGAAAGATAAGTACCCTGCTCACCCTCCTGTGCAAGTTGCCAGGGGCTGGGAGCAGCTGGGTATCCCACCTCAGCCAGCCATGTCCCGCCCTCAGAGCCCTGACTGTGGTCAGGGGAGTCTTGTCCTCTGCCACCAGCAGCAACATGAGGAGAGGCAGAGCTGAGCCTGTGCTTGGAGCATCCTTTCTGCCTCCTACCTTCCTCATCCGTACAGTGGGAATAATCACAAGCAGCCATAGGGAATTGCCATGATAAGTATCTTGAGCTACTCTGGCAAGAGTCATTACAGATCCACAACAGGGATCCAGAGTGCTTTTTTATGGTACATTTTCATTAGCTTCTTTACTAGCTAAAAGATGGATTTAAACCAGACTTTGCTGGCATAAGATTCAGTGAAACCATTGAGGGAAAGGAAAAAGGTGAGTGCAAAAGAAGGAAAAGGAGCTTGAGGGAGCTGGTAAAAGGGACTTGTACAGTGAATAGCAGCAAAGGGAGCACCCCAACTGCAGCCCTTCATCCCCCAACTCTTTCCCTGGATGAAAGCTTCTCCATCCATCACAAAGGAAGAGGAATCCTCAGGATGGCCAACAAGAGTCACTGTAGGAACAGCTTGCAGTTCCACATCACCTTCAAGCCAGCTTCCCACATGGACAAGAAACAAGCTAGAAAACTCTATGGCAAAACTGAGGAAGCTGCCAGGGCATCTCTGGGACCAAAGTTTACAAACTCATGGCTGTAGAGCTCAGTGTCAGCCAAAGGTGGGCCCTGACAGACAGGGAGGCATTTCACAAAACCTCCAGGCTCTGCTCTGCCCTCACAAGCTGAAGAATATTATTTTAGCAAATGCATACTAAAAGTCTGTTCTCAGTAGTTTAACATATAGGACTAGCCTGTTAAAATTTTTAGATTTTCAGGAATGCAATAAAAAAGAATATTGCTTTGAGCAGTTTGCTTGAAGGAAGAGAACAAAATATTTAAGTATTACCACAGAGAGAAAAATTCACAGTGTAGTTTCCATGTTACCACACCACACAGAAAGACAGCATCTTTAACAGTAGCAAAAAAAGCCTAACTTTCAAACCTACAGAGAACAAACCAAAAGCTGGATATATTCATAACCAGCAACATTCACTTCAAGTTGCTGCCTTGCTACCAGCTCCGTGCAATCTGAAAGGTGTAGGATCCATGATCTCATAGCCAGGCCCTCCTAAATCTGAGAGCGAGTTTAATCCTGAGGAAGCAAAAAGAAACCACAGTGTACAACAAGGACAACCAGGTATTTTCTGGGCCGTGCTCTGTTCAGATGTTCTGATGTCCCCACTTGGACAAGGGACACCTGCAGCATCCTCCTTGCTTGGTACAACCCTGCTGGATGGGGTGGGGTGGGATGGGATACGGTACAAAGCTTTATTGGAGCTCTGCTGGCATCCATCACCGTGCCAACGCTTGCAGGAGACACAGCTTGTCCTCCCACAGCGTGGGAGAAGGACAGGCTGAAAATCATAGAGATCACAAAATGTTGGACTGTTTTCAGGATTCAGATTAGTGCTGTGAAGGAAGGAAATGAAGGGTATTTCACAGGGAGTCACTTCCAATACTGTCACTTCTCACAGTGTCTCCTGACTTCATCTCAAAAGTACTGGCCATTTGTATCTGGGGCACATGGAACAACACATGCTTCTTTAAATAAATGTAGCTGCATAAAGCCATAGTACTTTCACCTCTCCTAAAAAGCCAACTGGAAGCTACTTAATCAAGAACTGACAGTATTCATTGTGAAGAAGAACTTTCTAAAGAGCATAGTGAGTGTAGCCTGTCAGTAGGAAACAAGTGCCTGGGTTTGTAATGGCCCCACACAAAACAGAGGCTGCAGAGCTTGGCTTTGGATGGAGATGGATCCCATGTGCACTTTCTCCTTCCTGTAGGCAAGTGATCAAGTACGTAGAGATCCTCCAAACACTGGAGGCTGTACCTACATATAACAAAAGGCCTACAGTAACCTGCAAGATAATTAACTGTGGGATCTTCACTTCATGATTCTTAGATGGTTTTCCTGCCTGCTGTAAGGTAGAGCACTATTTTCCACTCAGCTTTTTACAGACCATGATGACTTTCACTTACAGCAAAAATAAAACCACGTCATCTTGCACATGTGAATGGCTTGGAAACATTTTTTATTGGCTTAAAAAGAGATGTTCACAAGGTGTTAAAAAGTACCTTTACCAGAGAAGAGAAAAAGACCTGTGAACATATCTCAGCACACCTACAATTTATGGGAAATAGTGTTAATATGATTGTACAGTTACAAGCACTGATATGATAAAATTACATGTCAGACCAAAAAGAAGAAAAAATATGTTTGTAGGACGGTGGCCTCAGTGAAGGCCAAACATTTGATCCTGCGCTGACTACTATAAACTAAAAGTAACGTCCTTGAAATCAGGTTGGGCTGCCTGAGGCTAAAACCAGGAAATGCTAAAGCAGGCAGAAGATTTAAGTAATTAGTTAGAGCAGATGGTCTCAATTAAAAAAAAGTGACTCCTGCCACTGAAACACAGAAAAATATTGTTTATAAAGTTATTGCAATACAGTTAAGGTTATGTGTGGATGTGAATATATAATCCAAAATGACTGCTAGTGTCAGTGATTTCTTACATGCAAGATCTCTGTAACACACAGTGCAGAGCTGAGGCATGGATGGCTCCAGGTGAGCATTAAAAGAAGAGAAGGTGTGTGTACAATCAAAATGCAGGCTGGAAAAAGAGGCCATAACTGAGTGCACTGGAGGTTCAAAGAAAAGAGCACTCATTTGTGGAGCTTGTATGCAGAGAGAAGGCTAAACCAGCCCTGCTGTGTGCCAGGGCAACCTGGACACCATCAGAGTGCAGCTCTCCCACCCCTATTCCCAGCTCTGCCAAGAGTGCTGTGCTGTGTGACCTTTGCTCCTGGGCTCACCATATGAGCTGCTACACCTCACAGAACAGCGCTGGGGCAAGATGGAGAAGGCTGAATTAGGGACGTATTTGGAGAGACCTGATTTTGTCCAAGCTTAAGTCCATGGATTTCATTAAAAGTAATGATCTTAAGTTTATTTGCTAAATGGGAACAAATTTAACAAACCAGCAAATGTTTAACTGAATGCCTGAAGAGGGCATAGACCCAGACTAATCTCCAGAGGTTCTGAGTATGAAGATTGTGTTAATTTTAGCACGGGAATTCAGGTTTTTCTTTACTTATGCTATAAAACAAAAAGATTATTTAACCTAAAATACCTTTGTATATCTGCAGCTAGCTAAGAAGCCTGTAACATATTTCATCCTTCCATTTTCTAAAGCATTCTGCAATCTATACACAGACTACTATATAGGAATTAAATCTTCTGTAGGAACATTTCAAATCAATCCGCCTAGAGAGTAATTTTTTTCACTTCATAGTTCTGGGTCAAAGATTAAAATAGACTGTGATATTTTCTCTATAAAACCCCATATTTCCTAACAAATTACTTTTTGTAAGTAACAGAGACTACTAGTATGAAAAGATATGAAAAGATATGGTTTTGCATACTCAGTATTGACAGAGGTTAGTGGCTCTTATTTCTTGCAAGGATTTTAAATTATATTGAGACGTTTAAAATCAGGAAAGCAATTTTAGTTCTGAAGGCTATCAGAGGACAATGCTAGGAGACCAGTCAATTGATTTTTTTATTTGCTGTGGGTTTGGTCACCCATGGCGGGTCTGCTCTGTGGCAGCCACCCCAGTGTCCCCAGTGTTCCACAAGGGATCAAAGCAGAACACAGCATGTGATTTGACTCCAAATGACCTGATCTGAGCAGATGTCAGAGCCCAGAAATTCATGCTCTGGCAGTGGGCAATATTCAGGCACTCTGAGGGCAGGCAAATGCCTCCTCACATCAAGTATCAGAAAACTGATCCTGTGCCAAAAGTCACAGACCTGGTGACAAGGATGATGGCTGGATGTACAACTGGATGTCATACACTCAGGATCTAGGAGAATAGTGCATGGGAACTGGGCAGGGAACAACTGGCTGAAGTTACACCACATGAAAAAAGTTATTATAACAAGAGAAGAGTACAACCAGGAAATATTTTGAATTTCAGGCATAACAATTCTTCCGGCAAGCCATAATTACTGTATTTGCATTGGTCATGGCAGGACACTCTGCCAGAAAAAAACATGGTAAAATCTTTCATCCAGTATTAAGAGGTCACCTAAATAAACAACAGTGCGTCTTTCAAGCCTGGCTCCACAGTGCCTGCAAGTTGGAGTCCAAGGCTATGAACAATGAAACAGAAATAGAATATTCATCTTAATCCAAAAATGATGTTTCATGACATATTTTCTGCTACAACTTACATCTCTGACCAAGTCATTAGGAATAGAGTGCTGCCTCTCAGAGTGCCATAACAGAGAAACAGCATGCACAAGCATCCAGAGGACATGCAAGTCCAGAGGCAAGCCATAGAATCTCCACAAAGTCAGGATATTCAGGGGCAGTCAGCAAATGGGGAGGTGAAGATTTTCATTGTCAGCTGCTGGGTTTGGAGAAGTTCCCTTCCCAGCAACCATATAAAAAACCTCCCTTCTATAAAGAACAGCTGGCAGCAACATGCGTTCTGAGAAAACTATTATCTTACTGGATTACACAGTGTTTTATTTATGTAATATGTCACTGCTGTAAGAAAAACCGGTGTCTTCCAAGTTTTGCTTTATTGGGGTTTTATGCTGAGCTTCTTACTCCAGCAAAACACTCCCTTAGATACTGCTGTAAATGAAAAGTGATGAAAGAAGCCCTCAGACTACACACCAATTTTCTTTGCACAGGCGTATGTGTTAAAAGTGTGAGGACATTGTGTTAATACAGCACAGACAGTAGGCTCCAATCATTCCTCCCTACTTATTCAAGCACTGATGAGACCAAAGTTGGAGGACAAAGTCGTTATCTACAAGGTAGTTTACCTAATCTGAGGTCAGAGGGTTTCTGAATCTGATCCAGGAGGGCTGCTAAAGCCAGCAGAAATTGTTAGCGTGGCTCCTCAGCTGTGTAGGTACTCCACACGGATCTGGGGAAGCCCTGGGATCTCTGAAGTACATGGCCATTTTCATAGTATCAGACAGACCTCTGACAACATATTTCACCTTCCTACAGATCAGCCTCATCTTCCTTTTTAGGCTATCATGGTCACAGCTGTCTGTTATTGCCCTTCGCATACTTTACTGTTTAGGGCGCCCTTCACTAATTCACTGTTGACCCCCAGCTGTAAGTCAGACATAAAATTCTTGCTGCCAATTCCAGGGAGGAAAAAAAGGTACTCAGAGGGACTGGTTTTGAAAGAACTTTACTGATAATACCAACTATGCAGCATATTAAAAGGATCAGAATGATGTAATACAGCTATTGCACAAAGAAACGGGTAAGTGGCACGATTTTATGAACTTCATAGAAAAAATCTTGATACTGTAATTCTGATAAGCTTTAGGATGTTAAGAGGCAGTAATGGGTAGCCAGATCAACAGAGCTCAATTGTGCCTGTTCCTCAGTTACTGTGGGGGAAGAAGCACTGGTCCATCAGGGCACAGCAAGAGCAGATGCCAGGTGAGTGGGACCCAAGGCCAGGCACAGGCAGCCCACAGGTGTTACACCTCAGGCAGGGGCCAGATGCAAGACCCTCAGAACAAAAATATCTACTGAGAAAAAATTGTGCAGACTCTCCTGAAGTTCCTTCACTTGAAAAACTCTCAGCTTGACCAAGGCATTTTTACCAGCCAGCCAGCCAGCCTTCAGGACACAGCTAAACTCCCAGGGAACATGCTCCTGCCCTGGCACAGGCCAAAGCCCACCACTGTATTACAGAATCACCAACTAAAAAATGCATATTAAAAATACAGTAAATGGATGTACTGTTGCAAGAACTCCATCTAAACATTGGCCTTATTTTCCTTTGGTCACCTAAATCAGCCTGACCTCATTCTTTGTTTGGCTGCAGCTGCACAGGTGAAAGGTTTATTCCTTCCACTCCATCTTACCTCTACCTGTTGCCTTCCATTATTCTTCTCAAGACATGTCTCTGGCTTGCCTTAGGCTAAAAGTATCAGCCAGTATCTCTATCTCTAAAAGAGTTAAGAAAATATTTTTAACATTATTTTATTATCATTAACCACTCTCTCTATTATTTGTTCCTTATGTTAAAAGCAGCCTTTCCACCTCACCTGGTGGGGCTGAGCGAGTGCCTGTAACACAGAATTCGTGTGTACCAAACACAGCTCCACCTTGCCTGTCTCAGGCAAGCAGCTTGTACAGTACAGGTGCCAGTGTCCTCACCCAGAATTCCTGCTGGGGACAGACACATGGGCACCTTAAATGCATCCCCTGATGTCATACAGCACGGCATGCACCACCCTGGATGTGCCCTGGGGCCATATTCAGCCCTGGTTGGACACACCCCTACAGTGGGATTTATTGCCACACCTGCCTCACAATACAAGGACAAAGGTTACAAAGCTCCAGGCACAGGAGTCAACGCATTTTTTCTGAACAATTCACCATTGTGGTGAATGGCACCAGGATAAATAATGCATCATTATGTAATGGTAACAAATACCTCAAAAACCTCCTTAGATGCTCTATTTTCCCTGCTAAAATACCCATCACATATTTACACTTCACATGCACTTCTCTTTCTGTGCACTTGAAATGACAATATGGAAATGAGAACCAATGTTTACAAAATTAAGGAAATATGTATTCCCTTCAGTTTATCCACTAAATTTTGTTTTTCATTTACTGCTGTCATCCCAAACTGCTGTACGCTCCTGTGGAATCTCTTCAATCCATTATCACATCTTGCCAAGCACCAATTGATACGACACAATCTGCTCCAAATCCTGGGCATTTGCTATGTTTCAAATGTGCTTCCCTAAAATGGGCATCTGCAGACTCTTAGGTTTTGCCCATTTTGTCAAGGATTTTACGTAATTTTCCAGTAATGCAGTGCTTGGAATTCCTTATAGATTCAAAACAGAGGTAAATGCCTTACTAACCACTAAGTATATAACAGTGCAATGAGAACTGAATCCAGTGATGAATGTGGTGTTTTAAATCCAACAACAACAACCCAGACTGCCATGATCCTGCTGACTGTATGCTACAACAAAGTCCCAAGATGCTGACTATAAGAAAAAACAGACAAACCACATTTATCTTTTCCCTGGATTCTCACCAGCCCCCAGAATGATAAACATGTTTTCACTCGCTTGTGGAGATGTTCTTGCCCTTGCTGGTAGTCTTAGTTCTATTTTTTTAATGTACTTCATTTTCTCCCACTTTTTCCATATACATAAACACTGATTAGAGTCTTGTTTTTTATCTTATTTAACTGTCCCATTACTTTCTCAAAAAAAAGAGATTTTTAGTACGCACTCCTGATGAAATGCAGATTGCAGCAACCATTACATTTCATGTGTCCAGCACATCAACAGAACTGCCACTGCAATACCTCATAAAACAGTGATAACTGCTGAAGATATATTTAACATTATAATGCACAAGACCTGCAAAAAAGAAAACCTGAGTTCAAATAATATCACACATTTAGTGAAATATCAAGAGACCCTCTGAATCAAGCCCTGATCCAAGCAGAAGACCCTTGTCCTAGAAGGACATTAAACTCTGCAGGTATCGCCAGGAGGGATGAGTGGAATCCATAGAAAACTCCCTTATTCCATGCTCCCTGCAATTTTGGTTACATTGCAATTTTTATATATGCAGCTCTTCAATTTATCCTGTTTATTCAAAGGTAGAACAGAAATATTGTATTTTAAAAATGCACGTGGAAAGTATTTCTTATTAAAAGGCCAGAAACTTTTGTCATACTGTGGAAATCACTAAATTATTTTACACTACCACTCCAGTAAAAATGGAGAAAGAGAGATAGCTAAAGTCAGTGTGTGACTTCGGTTTCCTTATCACTTTTCAGAACTAAATTCTGATGTTACTGACATTTACATACAACAGAACGTTTGGTCATTTTAATGTAGCTGTTACAAGGTTTCAGTTCGTATCACCAAATTGATTCTCTGTTGTTTCTTTGCAGACCTTTCTTTTGTTTTCTCCCTGAGACTTCTTTGCCAGAAGGCAGAGCATTAGCCATCCTGCCTGCTAGCAGAAAGCACCACAATATATGACAGTACAGAACCTTGTCAGAAAGCTCTGTACCCAAATTATGTACTACCAGCAGCCCTACAGGCCCCTCTATAGCTCACACAATAACCATGATAGGTAGCTTGCCTTAAAATTTCTGTATTTTTATTGGTCTCTTGGCTCTTGGCAATATAACACCTTCAGGAAAGAAAGTAAAATGGAAAGATTAAGCTAGGGATTTATTTGGCAGTTTCCTCTTTACTGCCCAAGTCCAGCTCACACTTAGAAGAACCAAGGGGGAATTGTCCTGATTATAACTCTTCTGTTTGTCCTTTGACCTAGACCACAATAAAATTTGCTTAATAGCTCTAGCTTAGCTCTCCTTGAATACAAGCACACATGAATGTTTACCTTGGTTTCCCAACATTCACCTGTGTTGGCACTGCACAAAATGCTAAGGCAGATTTACACAAACTTACTTCTATTTGCTGAGAGTCCAATGATGATGTATATAGACTCAAGTTGCCTTAAGGAAAAACAAAGGACAGAGAAAATGTGATAGGTATGGGGGGAACTCTAGCCAGTGGTCCAGGGGGAATCGCTGATTCTTAGAATCACTTAGGTTGGATAAATCCTTCCATCGAGTCCAGCTGCAAACCTGACACCGCCAAGTCCACGAAAAGAAGTGGTGGGATGACCAGGAAGCCCTCTCCAGGTGGTCTTTACAGCGCAGCTGTAAAGATATGGGTTACAATTCGTACCATGCTTCCCTTCTATTGCAGCCATTTCATCCCGGACCTACACAAACTCCCAGTGTGCGGCTTCCACCAGCGATGGCACCAGTGCTGCTGGGAGCACAGCTGGACAACACTTTGCAAGTGCTGCACGCAGATTGCAAAGGCTCATTTGCGATTCATTTAAACTACCATTTAAAAACAATTTAAGCACAATTCCCTGTTTCGTCAAGGTAGAAATGGGGGAGGGGAGTGGGAATGGGACACCAGCTGTGGCCCATGGCAGCTCGTGTGGGCGGCTGAGAGCATCTCTCTCCCCACCGCTCCGTGCGACACTCGCCCCCCCGTCCCTGCCGGGCGCGGCTCCGCGGGACCACCAACCCAACCGCGTGCGCGCCGCCCGCGCGCGGGAAACGCCAGCCCGCGCGCCTCTGCCCCGCCCCCGCCTCGCCCCAGCCAATGAGCGGGGAGGGGGCGGGACCTCCGTGGTGACGTGCGGCGCGTGACGCGCCGGAAAAGCTCCTTCTCGGGGGAGCGGCGGGGTCACGTGGGGGATCAGCGCCGCTCCGCCGCGCTGCGGACCGTTCCACTACCCGCCGGATGGGGGTGCAGGAGGAGGCTGGGCGGAACCACAGCGCCGCCGCGGACGGGGGGCGGGGCGAGCTCGGGGCGCTCCCGTGACGCGGCGCGGGGCGGGGCCGTGGCGCG
>VYZR01063452.1:37867-56659 GCA_013400675.1 Oxylabes madagascariensis
AGAGGAGCCAAGTATGCATTAAGTCTTAGCACTTGTAAGAACCTGTGAAGCTTAATCCTCCTCTTTCTAAGCAAAGTTTGTAATACTGGATTTTAGGTGGAAGAGGGGCTGCTGTCTGTGTTTGCACAGAGGCTGTTAGAACTTTTGTGAAAAAGGTATTGCTCTGAGCCTTATTTCTTTTCTGATTGCATAGAACCATGGAGTGATTGGCAGGGACTTTGAGGATTATCTAGTTTCAACTCCCCTGCCCTGGACAGGAGCACCTTCCACTAGACCAGGTTCCTCCAATGCCAGGTTGGATGGAGCTTTAATATTTCCAGGGATGGGGTATCTACAGCTGCTCTGGGCAACCTCTAGACTCACTCCTGCAGGTCCGATGGATGCAGTACTCAAGGTGGGTTCTCACAGGAGCAGGGTGGAGAGCAAGAATCGCCTTCCATGACCTGCTGATCATACTTTGCTTGATGCACCCCAGGACACAGTTGTTGTTCTGGGCTGTGAGTGCACACTGCCAGCTCATGTAGGGCTTCTCATTGACCAAAACATCCAAGTCCTTCTCCTCAGGGCTGCTCTCAGTCCATTCACTGCCCAGCCTGTATTTTTGTGATTGCACTGACCCAGGTGCAGGACCTTGCACTCGGCCTTGTTGAACTTCATGAGGTTTGCTCAGTCCCAC
This sequence comes from Oxylabes madagascariensis, assembly GCA_013400675.1. Taxonomy (NCBI): domain Eukaryota; kingdom Metazoa; phylum Chordata; class Aves; order Passeriformes; family Timaliidae; genus Oxylabes; species Oxylabes madagascariensis. The sequence continues at coordinate 38,544 of VYZR01063452.1, forward strand.
CTCTCAAACCTGCCAGGGTCTCTGGATGGCATCCCTTCCCTCCAGTGTGTCCACGGCACCACTCAGCCCGGTGTCATTGGCAAACTCAGTGAGGGTGTCCTTGATCCCAATGTCNTCCATTTCTCTCCAGTTTAGAGACACGGATGTCATGTGGGACAGTGTCAAATACTTCGCACAGGTGAAGGTAAATGATGTCTGTCACTCTTGTTTCACTCACCAATGCTGTAACCCCACTGTGGAAAGCCACCAGATTGGTCAGGGATGATTTGCCATTAGTGAGGCTTTGTTGGCTGTCACCAATTGCCTGTTTATTTTCCGTGTGCTTTAGCACAGATTCCAGGAGGATTTGCTCCATCTTCTTGCCAGGCACCAAGGTGACACTGACCAGCCTGTAGTTCCTTGGGCCTTCCTTTTTTCTTTTTATTTTTAAAAATGGGGTTACATTTCCCCTTTTCCAGTCAGTGGGAATTAAACCTGACTACCGTGACTTCTCAAGTATGATGGATAGCAGCTTCATCTGCCAGTTCCCTCAGTCCCCACATGCCAGGGAATTTATCAGTATGCTTGAACAAGAGAACAGAGAGTGTGCAGTTCTGTGGTTGCTGACTGACTGAAATGATAACCAGTTCTGGGGGAAGAAACCTCAGTTTCACATCATGACCTTGATGCTTATGTGGGTAGTGTATCAAGTATGAAGGTGTATTGACAAGACTCAGTTGGATATAATGAGAAATTGCAAAAAATTTAGCTGTAGTTCTGGAAAGGCTGTATAGGAATAAAGGAAACTTAGAGCTTCCTGATGTTATTAAAATTGCTTTGCCTTACGGAAAATGATCCATCTGCTGCACACAGTTAAGGACTGAATTCAGTTTTTGTTACAATGCACCACTGAAAGTCTGTGTACAGACTTTATCCCTATAGTACTAGTCTGTGTTACTGCTGTTCTTTGAAGACAATCTCCTGTTGGTATAACATTTTTTCTAAAATAGTCTTTGAATTTTGCTATATTGAGTAATACTTCAGGTGTTTTAACAAGAAGCTATGATTACTGGAGACAGCCCTTCCCCTTTTGCTACTGCAGTGGCATGTAAGTGCTTCATGCTGATGCTATTGCTGTACTTCCAAATTGGCATTTGGTTTCTGGAGTGTGCTAAAATCACATTTGATGGCTTCTCTAGTGACAACTGACCTTGGATAGTTATCACTCACCTTGTCCTACATTTATTGCATACCTTAAAAAGAACTAAAGTTATTTGATAGCTGATTCCACAGCATTCTGGGAATAGTTACTTGTGTTGATGTAGCAGCAAGCATGCATGAATTAAAACTTGCTTCAGTAATGGTGAAGGATGTCAGCCCTATTCTAGGAATCCTGTATCTCTACATACTGCAGCATTTCTAATGCAATTTTGAGCTCTTTTAATCAGTGTTTAACCAATACAATGCTGTTAAGTTTTGCCTGATTTTAATTCTAGATCTTACTTACTTGTAAAAATAGTGCTTAACTGTTTGATTGTGTTCACATGCATGCAGGCATGTGGATTTTGCCAAAAGGCACATAGATTTATATTGTCACTGATCAAAAGCTGCAATACAATTTGATCGATCTCTGGAAGATACTCTTGAGTCCTTTATTGGCTAGGCTATAAAAGCAAGCTTTTTTTCCATACAAGATAAATGCAGATATACTTATGAACGTTTTCTGTTTTCTTCTAGGTAGTGTAGCACTTCTTCCCCTATCTAGGTGGAGAGCAGAGAAGGTGGTGGGGCAGGTCAAGACAACACTTTTGATGAGTCATCTAAACAGACATGAAAGGTTTAGTGTGCAGGCAGCAGCCTCTGGGGGTGAGAGCACTGCATTGGGTAGGATGTGGTAGGGAAGGGTTGCAATAGGAGAGCAGTTAAAAAAACCCCAAAACACCAGACACCAATGTTTTTCTCTAAGCACCTAGCTGTGTTTTGCACCACCATGTTCCAAGGTTACTGCAATCAAAGGAAGCCTTTTAACTGATGTCCTTGCCTTTCTGTACTGTGCTGCACTGTCTGTGAAGGGAGGACATGAAGTGCTGCTCTTGCTCAGGAGGAGCACCACCCACTACCTAAACTGGAGTAGCAGATTGAATGACTGGAGCTGGTGTTTAACACTGCATCCAGATGCATTGAAGTACATGTGCACAGCACTGGAGTATTACTGCCTCTCTTTGATTTATATGTGAGTTGTTATTCTCTTACTTCAAGGTTGCCAGTTCAGTGGCATTTTCTAAAATGACCTGGAATGATTACAAAATACATTTAGCTTTACTTCTGAACCAGCCTTTGTTGCTGTGGCTATGTGAAAACAGTAGGAAGAGACATTTCATTTAGGTGTCGTAATATCCTATCTACTGTTCTCTCCTTCCATCTGCTTGGCACCTGGAAGCATAAGTAACATATAAAAAGTGTCATTAATCATGGCACAATACTCAAAAAAAATATCTCTTAGACCATTGCTAACTAAATACCTCCTTCCTGCTCCCTTTCCTTAGTCAGTTTTTGGAACTTCTTTTCCCCGTTTACTAACAATGCATATTGTCACGTTGCTCTTGAAGATAAATCTTCAAAGGGCTTTGACTTAGTGTCAACGTGAAACCTACCTGGGTCTGTATACAAATCACAGCTTGCAGATGAGCAAAAAATTTGCTTACTCTGCAACCATATCAGCTGATTATCAATACCATCATTACTTACTGTCTTTGGTCTTAGAGTGTTTCCTCTTATGTCATTGCTGCTTCTCGGGTCAAAATTAAAAGGATATTGCTGGTATTGCTGACAGCTCATACCTGAGCTGCAAAACCTGAAGAGTCACTAAGACAGAGTTAAGGTAGAACTCAAGTAAATGCAAAAGCTGTTGTTTCTGACCTCTAAAAAAGTGTTAGGGTAAAGGAGAAAAAAAAAAAAAAAAAAAAAAAAAAAGAGAAGGAACCCCAAGTTGTGAACATTCAGCATAGTATAGTTGAATAATATATTGCTTTGTCTGCAAAAGCAACTAAAGGTTGATCTTCACAGAAGGTAAGACAAAACATTTTTGCAAATAGTTGTAACTACTCACAAAACCTGAAATTTTCTGCAATTTTGCAGCTCGCCCCATGCCCTTTCAATTCATAGTAATGAGTGTATCAGCATTCATTCCTCCAGCAAGAGACATCTCAGTGAAGCAGAAGATTCCTGCTGTCCCAAATCTACTTTATTATATGAGACTATTCTCCCCACAGCTGTGTCTTTTCTGGTCCTGTTGAAAGCCAAGATTAAAAGGTGTGGAGAGGTGTAAAAAGGTGGAGATCTGTTCCCAGTGACACCAAATTCCCTAGTGAATTCCAGTCTTCAATTTAATTTCTGAAAAACAGAAATGCAGCTACTTAATGCTAACCCTTCAGCTAACAAGAAAAATCCACACTGACTCAAAGGCTTTGCTTGCTATCAGCTTTGATATGATTTAGCCCTGATCAATATCCGTGTGCAATGTGATGTGATTGTGCCACTTCCTCACCCTGTATTAGCATCTCACACTAACTTTAGCTAAAAAAGTGAGGGTGTTTCTGCAGTGTATTTGTAATCCTGCACTTCATATGTTAATTGAGCCACTTCTCAGATATGATCCAAGATGTTAGCTATGGTTAACTGTTTCTGGCATTATTTCAGGGTGCATGCCCAAGGGACTCTGGCCTTCTGCCGAGGCAGCAGGAGAGCAGCTGGCAGCTGGCCAGAGTGCACAACGACCCAGTCTGGCTGGATGCATCAGGTGTCCACACATTCTGCAGCAGGAGCTTGAGAGGGCTGCCTACACAAACATCACATGAACCCAGAAAGAAGAACAGCAACTGTTCTACGCTGCTGAGACAGGCCCGGACCTAGTGCATTGGAGAAGGAAGAAGAGGAAGATATGAAAATGAAAGGAAAAGGACTGGAGAAAATAACCTAGAGGACACAGCTTGAAGTCTTAGTCCACCTGGGCAATTCCTGAAGTTGGCACGATCTGTTTCACTAACAGCTTTGCCTTTACAGTCACAACACAGCTATTGCACATAAGAGTTACCACCCCTATATAGATAGATCTGGCCAAGTACTATAGGTCTGAAGTCTGGTCAGTGGCACAGTGCAATTAATTTAACAGAAAAGACAAATCTTTACATGATGCAAGCCTGGATTGCCTTATCAGAAGTACTAGTGTTAATGCTTAAAAATAATAACCATTTTATATTGACTTATTATCTGGCAAATTACTTCTTATACTGTTTGTACTGTGGGACAACAGCTGGGCAAACTTCCTTCTACCTTTTTGAAGTGGAAAAAAATCAAAACTTCACAATATTCATTAAATATTAGACATAGGAATAAAAATATCACAGGTGAAAAGGTAGCTACAATACATTGCAGGGTTTTGATGCATTTCAGACTATGTGTCTCAAGTTTGATAGCACTCCTGTGTTGAGCACAGAGAAATCCAAGCTCTTCAGATAATTTTTCCAGCTCTGCATCATCTTTAACAATAGTAATTCACTGCAGGAGGAAAGGAAATCTCCTGTCACAGCTGCTCTCCTTGTGCTCAGTGGCATCAATGTGACTTACAAGTTTTGCACCAACTTTTCCCCTGAACGTGATTGGTTTAAAGCCAGAGAAGCCAAGTATATTTGTGCATTAGGTAAAGATATCTCCCATTTCTTGATTTTCCCAGATTTGCTTTGTGTCTTGTCTTCAGCAGTGTGCTAATGAGCATTTCTCAGTTTCCTGCAGCAGGACAGCTAACATTTTCCTGAGGAAAATTGTAAGGAAGAAATTGTAATTAAATTTGTAATACTTTATACTCTTCCATAGCACAGAAATGGACCTTGAAAGATCATTGGAGTTTTTTTCTGTGTACTTAACTTACTAGGAATTTGGGTATTGCCCATCAATTTTTCTGCATGCATTTGTCAGATTGACAAATGGGATTTTAATAACGCAGAAAAAAAGCAGAAACTTCAGACAGGTAGGGGTAGAAATCCCTAATCAAGCTTTTACAACTAGAGGATTTACATAAGCATTACCTTTAAAAGTTACCTAACAAACAGCTGAGAAGATTTCTGTTAAAAGGTTTAAGTTCCAGGTTAATTCAATTAAGGGCTATAAAGCTCTCACTGCTGTCTTGAAAGCCTCTAAAAAACTCCTGCAATCGTAGGCATATATCTAACAGAATTACAAGGATGCAGTCTTGTTGGACTGCCCCACATGGTTTCTAAGCAAGCTGTTCCAAGAACAGAACCATTACTGAACCTATCATTTGGGATCCTTTGTCTCCCAATTGCCTCCCCCACTAAATACAGCTCTCCTTTTATTTCCCATGACATCCCTACAAAGCAAAAGACAACACAAGTTATGGTTTAAATTTATGAACTGGGTATGTTGTGCTGCTTCAGCAGCTGTGGTGTCAGAAAGCATAGATAGGGCTTTTGAGTTGTCTGACTTTTCCTGAAGGTTGGTTTTGGTCTTTCTCCTCTACCCAAATGCTTCCATTACAGAGCAGGTTGTCTCTTCTTTTATGTTTGGCTTAAGTTGCCTATTCCTTCAAAGGTTAAAGAGACATTCAGAGACGTGGACACGTAACTCACAACCTCTCTTTATCTGCAGTCGCATTCCTCTGGGAAACTGCAGCTTCCAGATCATAAACTTGACACTGCAGTTCATCAACCTGTCTCCCATTTTAAACTGCACTCTTGGGTTAACTGACTTTGTATCTTAAAGATGGTAAAAAGATTAATGGCAGCAACAAAAATTCATCATCTGATAGCACTGCTTCAAAGCAGGGGCTTAGACTGAAATGGAAAGATGTTGCCTTGTGCACTCGAGTGAATGAGTGGCTATCAGTTCTCTCTGGTTGAAATAATCCATAATTACAGCTTTGCTAAACATACCTATAATCCTTCTGAATGCAAAGTACAGAATGAATAGTGCAAATTGACATTCTCATTATTGTTTAACAGGAATCTGGAATTACTGGAGGAAGATATAAACAATAAAGAGGCCTTTTTCTCACTGTTCTCTGCAGGTAACCCTAATTAGACAAGGCCCTACATCCATTTTCAGGGCAAAGGTGCATGGAAAAAAACAGCACCTCTTCCCTCACCTCTCACACAGACTGTAATTTGCTAACTGAATTTGTATTTGAGGTTTGCTAGTGTTAATGATCACATAGGTGCTAGCTGCAGCTGGGACAGTTGTGTGGCAATAAAAACATGAGCACTGCAGTTACCCTTTTCTGTTCTGCTCTCCTCAAAGGCTGATACAGCTGCTGACATCTCTGACCTCTTGAAGGGTTGTTTTTTAAACAAAGCAAAACAGTTCAGAGCCCCATCAAAGATAGACACCTATTAAATCAGTGGCCTCATGTCTGCACCAACTGCTGTGGCTGTGTAAAAGTCTCTCATATGATTTTGTTTAGAAAACATGCCAGAAGCCTGAAAAATTATTTCCAGCAGAATGGCATTTGTCATCCTGACTCTGGAAAACAAACAATTCATGCTTTCACCTTGATGCTTGAAAAATTGAAGACAGAATATATTTTGCTCGGTTTAGGGGAGAGACATTCAGATACACTTAGAAAGCTTTTTTCTCAATAGACGAAGAAAGCAAGGGTAAGGAGGCTTTTGAGGCAGCAAAATTGTCAGTAGATGGATTCATCTAGTTAAGTGTAATCAAGTAGTTTCCAAACAGTATTTTTTTTTCTGCAGGCTATACTACAAAAGAAGCACTGCACATTTCACAGCCAAGAGACTACTCTACCAACAGTGCTAAACAAATCAATTGTATTTACTTGGCCAAAACAGTTTTTAAATTGAAGCAGTTAAAGCTCTACAGCGGCTTTTACATGGAGACAATCTTAAGAGTGGATCTGATTTCAGTTACACAAAATCAATGATAGCAAATATGCACTAAGTTTTAGACTCGAGACATCAGTTCAGTACAATGGCATCAGTTTAGTACAATGGCATCAGTTTAGTGAAAACTAACGACATTTTTGTGGTCTGACTGGATTAAAGCAGTTCCCTTCCCAGTACATTCATTTGGTAGTCCACAGTTTGGGGAACAGTGTTGTAATGTGTGACAATGTGAAACAGAGGTAAGGGCAGAGAGTTCATTTCCAGTGCAGAGTAGATAAAGCCAAAGGACAGCAGTTTGTCAGCTCTGCAGCACTGGTGCCAAAGCCCTGCCTGGAAAATGTCACAGGCACTGCAGACCTGGGAACACGGTTCCAGCAGGGAGGCAGTGTCCAAGTGAGGCTCCAAAGTTCCTTGTTTAGCCTGGTCATGAGAATGGCCATTATGGCAGAGGCCCGGGGCACATCCAAGTCCCCCAGAGCCACCAAACCCAGCCAGCTGCTGCTTTAGCTGCACCACCCTCAGTCTCCCCACGGCTGCCAACATGTTCTGTCTGACATTGCACACCCATTCCCTCTGCACCAGAACCTTACACAAATTCTTAGGCAGTTTACCTCTTAAGTATAGAGAATACTGCTCACTTTCTAGAGCAAGGATACTGACCCAGGGTCAACAGGATGGTCCTGAGAAGTAGCAGAAAGACAATCATAGAATCATAAAATATGCAGAATTGGAAGGGACCCATCAGTATTCTTGAGTTCAACTTCCATCTCTGCACGGGACCATCCCCAAGAGTCACACCATGTGCCCAAGAGTGTTGTCCAAACACTTCTTGAACTCTCTCAGGCTTGGTGCTGTGACCACTTCCCTGGGGAGCCTGTTCCTGTGCCCAGCCATCCTCTGGGTGAAGAACGTTTTCCTAATACCAAACCTAAACCTCCCCTGACACAACTTCAAGCCATTCCCTTGTGTCCTGTCACTGGTCACCAGAAAGAAGAGATCAATGCCTGCCCCTCCTCTTCCCCTCACTAAGAAGTTCCAGACTGCAATGAGGTCTCCGCTCAGTCTCCTCTGCTCCAGGCTGAGCAGACCAAGTGACCTCAGCTGCTCCTTGTATGGCTTCTCCTCAAGGCTCTTCATCTTTCTAGCCTCCTTTGGACACTCTCCCATAGGACTCGAGGTGAGGCCGCTGCAGAGCAGAGCAGAGTGGGACAATCCCCTTCCTTGCCCAACTACTGATACTTTGCTTGACGCACAAGATGCCACCAACAAATGGACCATGACCCTAAAGCCCCCAGCAAGCAGGGGCCAGTACAGTGCCAAGGCTCCTTCTGCAAGACATATCCAGCACACCTGGATGGCTACAGAGAAGCTCTGAAGTTCAGACACTTGAAGGAACACATGCAGATATGTGGTCAGACAGCATTAAAACTTGAGGTATCTCTTCAGAAATGCTAATATTTCCTTTTTTCAACTCTGCATTATGAGTGTATCTGCTGCATTTCTTTTTTGTCCCCTTTTTTGTTGAAGATAGTATGTTTTAGAAGGTTTTTCAGCTTCCCAGAAAGAGGCATTTCACTCTCTGCTCTTTTTCTTCCTTCTCTTAAACAGCTTCTCCATGTTTTAAGCTTTCATTGCACAGATTACTTGTCTCTTGGAAGTTCTCGGCTGTTTGTAACTTCCTTTAAACTACTTCCAAAAGCTTTTGTTTCTAAAACATACAATTATAAACACTTCAGAGTTAATTGCTTTATCCCAGTTTCCATACTCACCTTTTTGATTTCCTTTTAAACCCTGATGATCAATCCTCAGATGTCATGCCCAGCTGAGCTGAATGAAGAGACCCAGTCCCACATTGTCTTCCGTGGTACTGAAGATAATGAAATGTTGTTAAACAAATCTGAATTATCCTAATATCTAAAAAACCCAGTCAGACCTAAACCCAAAATAAAATCTGGGTCGTGAAAATGGAGAGCACAAGGGAAGGGCAGTGTGAGTTAGAAACAGAATGCTGTATTTATATCATTGCTTGTTAGAGAGAGAAGCCCCAAAAACCATTAAAGTGGAGAACTCATTCAAATTGCAAATAAAAACTTCAGTTGCTTCCAATTTCCTCATTCTGTTGTAATTTGCTTTCTGCAACCAGCCTCTGTTCTGCATGTGAAACTTGTTTTTAAAACAATGTATAAAAAAGGAAAGAAGGGGAAAATGAGCACAGTTTTTTCAAACATTGCTGTTTGTACATAGTTTGTAGAGACAGACAGTATGGCTACATGTTAGAATCTGCAGTCAAATGCAATGGTATTACAAGCCATCCATATCAGGACAAACCCTCCTGTACAGGCAAGGTTGGAAGCTTGCTGTTGGTTAAATCCATCATCATAATGGTAAGAAAGGAATTAGAAAAAAAAGAAAGAATCAGAAGCTGATGTTAGAAATCAAAAGAAAACAAAACCAAGAAAAACTGCTGCTAGAAAAATGATAGATGCAGTGGGTCTTCTGGAAGTAAATTGACAGCTTGTCGGTGAAGAAAACCAATTTATTAATTCCACTCTGCTAAAACATCTGAACATGCAGAATTTAAAGCAGTCACAGCCCAAACATTTTTCACTGGGGAGCTCTCTCAGCCTTACTACTAAGGTTGGAGCTTCATAGACTGATAAGCTCAGAATGGCACAATCTATCTACCAGATGTGAATTTTTAATATCACCTTTACCTTCATTACCCTTGTACTGGAATGAGTAAGTTGGTTTGGCTGATCCATGTTTCCCAAAAAGGTATTTGTTTTAGATGATACTCTGTTAGCCATATTGTCCTTGCTTAATCACATTCTGAAAACATTGTTTCTAATTTCCTCTTTTTCTATTTTTCTGGCCTCAACTTTGAAGCTTCACCTTTCCCTAAGTACTTTTTAATGTCTAATCTTCTCTCTCAGTATAATTATCTGTAGATTGTAGGCATGCCACTTTTCTTTCAAATAACCTAAACAGATTGAGCCCTCTGCTAGAAAGCATTTCCTGCAGCCCTCAAATAATTTTTGGAACTCTTCTCTGTACTCCCTCATTTTTTCTCTCATCTGTTTTACACAGTACACTCTGGAACTGGCAGCAGTATTTCTGTGTTGTATATAGAGCTACAAACTCTTTTTTACTATATCTGCACTGCTCTCCTTTTTGTAAACTAAAAGATTGCAGCATCCGTCTTTCCAGTACCATACTACACCACCAGTCATCTGTCAGTTAAACTCCTGTCCTGTCCAGGAATGCAGTCACCCAGCTCTGCACAAGTCCTGCTTTCTTCTCGTTCTTCATCTAAGCAGGTGCTGAAATACTTCACAGAGGGAGAACCAAGTTACTGAGTTACCTGTGTGATTCTGTACTCCTGCTCTGCCCACATCATTATTCACTGTATGTGCCTTATCAAATTCACTACCATTCCTCCCCAAATATGTCATTGGTTATTTTTATAATCTATAATTTTATATTTATTTCCAAGCCACGGACAAAAATGTATACTGACAGCTCTGCTACCAACCCCTGCAGGAACCCATCAGAAACCAACTAAATTTAATGAAAATGCTGCATTTTTATATTAAAAAAAAAAATCTAGCTCTTCATCCATTTAACATTTTTATTGATATGGTGTAATACTGAAATTTAAAATACAAAATTTATGTGCCCCTAACCCACGCAGCCCTTCCAAATATATATTACATCTCTAGCATAATGTTTATCTATCTAACTTGTAATTTTATCAGCGGAATGAGATGAGGTTGGTTTGACAAGACTTATTTTCCATACAGTAATGCGGCCTGGCATTAAGTATATTGCAAGTGAAGGGTGTGTTTTCAGTCTGACTTTGAGGAATGGGGCATTTCAGCATGCGCAGCCATGTGTAGAAGTGAAAAGCAGCTTACTGGCATAGTGATATATCCATGAAGGTGTTCAGATTGAAAAAAAAGCCAACCAAAAAAACATGTAATTAATTAATTCTGGTTTTAATGACAACGTCCTGAATGTTCCCGTTCGAAATTTAATGATTGGGTAAAAGACTAATAACCTCAACATCTGTAATTTTACTTTTTTTAATCAGTGGAATAAAATATTAGTAGGGTTATTTGTGCTACTAAAACATACATCCAGCACTGTTGGTGACAGACGTAAGTGTAGTGCCTGTAGGTGTCATTTTGGTATGTGACTCAACCTTCTTCCAAGATGCTACTGTTTTCTTCCTTCTCTCTGCCTGGGATGGTGAGAACACTCAGACAAATACATTTTTCAATGCCATAAAATGCACATCCAGCTCCAGTAACGGTATTACGTAGTTAGTTTTTAATCCATTTCTCTCATAGGATAACAGTAGGCAAATTGCTCATTAAAGTGAGATGGAGTGAATTCAGATACCAGATTTACATAGCCATTTCTTTAGCTTGACACTGTCTGCTTGAGATTTTGCAAGAGCTTTCCTTACAGACATGAGCTGCCTCTGAAAAAAAGTAGCATTCAGACACTCTTTTTTGTTTTGAAGAGCTTCCTGTAAATAAAAAGCACATAACAGAAACAATATGAAAGCAGTCATTTTCTCTCATTTGTAGAGAAGTGGGTTTCTGGGAAGGTAAATCTCTCAGAGAGTTTTGAGTAAACTGGGATTGAATTGTTCCTATCTTCTAACAAAAGCTGGACCTTTTTTAAAGCAGAGATGGGAAGAGGATGAACAAGAAGGATCCCCTAAAGGGGAAAATGTAAGATGATGTTTCCTATGGGTACAGCTGCACATCTGTAATTATATTTACATTTCAGCAATTCAAGTTCTTGTGTGCAAATAAGCTCAGAAAAATGCAAAACTTGATCTTCCTTATGCATTAGAAGGACTTGTCCATCTACTAATCTGTTTATCCCTTCATTGTCTCTAAAGCAGAAATATGTGTGATGAAGCTTGTTTTCCTTCCAGGCAGGGTCTTTTTGTTTCTTTTAAATACAAACAGAAATGTGTCTATATATACATCTGACTATGTCAGGTACAGATTTAGCAGCCCTCTCTCTATTTCCAGCCATCTGAACTGGAAAAAGCGGGGTCCAGGATCCTCTGCACTTGGCATGGGGGACAGTGAAACACAAATTCTTAGATCTTCGGGATCATTCCAAAGTCAAACACAAGAAATCTCTGCCAGAGTGAGCTGAGCTAGTTTCTAATTTAAAAACAAGCCAAATTCTCCCAATAATTTTTCTCAGTTTCAGACTTTAAAATCCTGTGAAGATGGCTCTTGTTTCTTATTTAAATCCACCAAATTGCAATAATTCAATCAATTTTTGACTGAGCTATTTAGTAAAATATTCTGATGATTTAGCATCTCCCTGATACAGCTGAACTAAGTGTATGCATATCCATTTTATTACGGTTTAAAACTAACAAGCACATAAAGCCCATTTTGTTTTCACTCTTTTTAAGTTAACAAATATGATCCATTCTGCTTTCCTTTGTTTGACATGTGCAGCTAATTAGGCTCTATAACAATCAATAGTCTGTTTGTTCAATCCTAATCAGCTTCATTTAAAGCAGTGGGGTACTTTTCTTTCCATCCATCTTCCCTTCAGTTTAATTTAGTAATTTTAATCCTTAATCTTGTATTTCTTTAATTAAATTTATAAACCTCATACTGTGTTCTGCTTCGTTTAAGCAGATACCAATTTAAAAAAAGAAAACAAACGCCACCACTTCCCAAACAACAGTCTAGTTCATTTTCACTTCATGGCTGTCTGTCTTCTCTTTCATACCTTCTGGTCAGTTATGAAATTTTGATGCAGTGTCATAATTCATCTTCTGAGTCAATGACAGAATTAGGAATACTATAGGCTGCACATACTTCCTAAACTCTTGCTTCAAGCAAGCATCAGAGATTTGTTTCACATTATTCCCATTTGAAGACCACCATTATACCCATAATACAGCGGGGGAAAAACTTGGAATTTTTACCTAAAGTTACTAAGAGCTCCTATAGGCTCAGCATTATTCCATAAGCCTCTCTAACCTGACCACGAGTTTTGCAAAAAATTAGACATAGTAACAGATGAAATGGTAACGAAATATCATCTTCTCAGCATCTCTGAGCTTAGCAGAGATCTGTGCCTTCTGAGGGTTTTGCTTCCAACAGTTCAGAGCCTTTAGCTTACACAGCAGCTTGCTAAGCCTGATATGCTCATCCTGCTTGAGCTGCAGCTGCTCCTGCTAAAGAAGACATTGGTAAGACTAGATCCAAAAGGATTATTTCCCCAGGAAGCAACGTGGTTTGGAAGTAAATACGACTGTAAAAGCATGCAACCCTTTATATCACTTTTTAACTTTCAGATGGGCAAATTTTGCAGTATAAAGCAGTGCAGCCTTTGGCCATAAATTTCCATTACTGTGTCTCTGGGGAAACAGGAAATGTGAATGGGAAAAAATTGAAGAAATTTAATCCCAAAATGCAAGCAGTGAACCCCTCCAAAATGAAGCCCTCTTAATGGTAATGAATGCTATTATGCCAAATGGGGATTCTGATTCACACTATATTCATATACTTGGTCCACTCTAATTACAGTATCCTCAGTAAAAACAAAATTAGTGGATTCATGAAAAGTATAGTCACCAGATTCTCTTCTTCATTGTTCCAAATAGACTTGCCCAGAGAAGCTGTGGATGCTCCAACCCAGGCAGTGCTCAAGTCCAGGTTGGATAAGGCCTTGAGCAACCTGCTCTAGTGGAGGGTGTCCCCCCATGGCAGGGGGAATTGGGACTAGATGATGTTTAAGGTCCCTTCCAACTCCTCAACATTCTATGATTCTATGACTTCCTGCTGAAAACTCTTATAGAAGTTTCAGAGGACTGCTGGAGGTTCTGGCCCTCCTGGCAGAAGTGTATCTGCAGAGAAGGTCTACCATTCAGTGTCCACTTATCTTCTTAGCCTTTGTGCCCCATATTAATTTCATCTGCAGCTGCGCTTTGGCCTTCCTAATTTCACCACTTTGGGTCTGAAGTCCAATACTCCAGCTCTGTGGCCTGCCCATGTTTCTACTATTTGCAATCTCCCTTTTGTATTTCAGTTCCTCAGGAAGCTCCTTTGTAAGGCAAACAAGGCCAAATTTCTGCTAAACTCTCCTGTCTTCTTGCATAAGAGGGTAGCTGGTTACAAAATCTTCTCAGTTTTATTTAAAAATCAACCAGTTTTCCTCTGCACTTTTGCTCTCTTGGCAGTCTTTCAGGGATTCTGCCTATCAATTCCCTAAATAAGTCACAGTCCACTCTCCTGAAGTCCCAAGTCCTAACTCTGCAGCATAATTTTGCAACCTTTCTCCTGACCCTGAAATAATTTCACAGTCCTTACAGCCTCACATGGTTTTCTTTGTGAGCAGCTGAAGAAGGGATTTACCAGAGTTGGCTCCTCTAGCATTTGCTTTTAAGATATTATCACTAATGTTACCCAGGAACTGCCTCAGCTTTCACAATGCTGTTTTCCCCTTCCAGTACATTTCCAGATGAACACCAAGACATCAAATCAAAACCACTTTTCCCTATCTCTCTATAGACAAATCCATCTAATTCGTTCTCTTGACCAGGCAGACTGTCACGGATTCTCCATCAGAGTCATTAATCTTCACTAACATTCCTCCCTCCTCTGACCCTGACTCATAGGCTGCCAGTAGTGCATCTCTACGCTCACTCACAAGATTTGTGCAGGGAATGAACCCCTTAGAGCAGAATGCGATCTTCACTCCTCTTCTTCCCTGCTTATCCTTCTTAAGCATCCTGCAAGCACCCCTGGCCGTGGTGTGCAGCAGCCCACCAAGTTCCCAGGGCTCTGCTCAAACCACGGCCCTCTGACTGCACCTGAGCTCCTCACTCTTCGTGTCCACTGCACCTGCACACTGTCCCTTCCAAGCAGGTACCCAGAGGTCTCCCTGCAGCCTTCTCACACACTGACCTCCTCCATTTCCACTGGTTCCTCATTTACTTCTAGCTGTCCCCATCTCCCAGGTACATTTGGGGTGCTGAAAGCCCTTTTCACCCTGACGGCATTGCAGTTATGCCCTGCTTTGCAAGCTTCTCTGCTTGAGAGAGCTGCAGATCTATTTGCTTTAGAGAGAAGTATATAGCCATTATCCATTTGATCTCATTTGTATTCACTGGCTGACTACCATAATTTCGGTACAAATTGAACTTTGCTGAAGAGGAATATGTTTGACTATAAAAGGAATCGATCTGGAAGTTGGGGCTTGGAAATAACTTTCCAGGCTTTAGTTTATAATTCCCGGAAGGTCAGTTTTGGGGGCTCTTATTCAAAACATAAAGCTGAATATACTTTTTATTCTAAATAACCACTAGTGTGAAAAGGGATTCTGCCCACCTTCTTTTATGTGACCAGCCTGCGCAACAAGAAGATAAAACTCCCATCAACACATTTATCAGGGTCACTGAAATACCACAGTCTCTTTCCCCTGCCCAGAAAAGGGACAATGGCAGTATATGAAAGCACTGACATTATCACTGAATGTGTGTTCACACTTATGCTTCCTCAGATCCAAGTTCAACCTCTCTGATGTTCACCTGTATAGAAAGCATGGGGGTGGTTTCATTCAGAACATTCAGTTTGAAAGCAGAGTTTTCAATCCAGTTCAAATACATGTAGTTATTCAGATTCTAAGGGGCCAACATTTTTGCATTTGGAGCACAAGCACACAAAGATTCATGACAGGAAGTCAAGCATCCACAGAGTCTAGTAATGGATCACCACCAGCTCTTCACCCAAACCATGTCCCAGGCAGAACACAGTAACAGCTATCAACAGCTATCTTCAGTGAGCTCAACCAGCATATTATCCTTATCTTTGTTTACTGACACACAGATGTATTTCCTTGCTTTAGAAAAATGTTCTTTCAAGTCATCATTATTTTCAGCGGAGCCAAACTTTTCCTTCAGATCAATCACACTGTTGACTCGTCCCTTCTCACTTCACTGCTTATTTCAAACACTTGTTGCTCAGTGTTAAGGCAATAAATATCTGACTTTCCCTGCAATTACAAACTGAACCTGTAAGAGATGGAGTGTGCACATATGGGAAAGCGATGTTCAGAAGATTTCAAAAGTCTCTCAACTTCAGCCAGATGGTCTTTCTTCTTTACTATTTTCCTAGAATCAATGTATGAGGAAGACAGACCAATATTCTTCTTGCCTCCAGGCACTAAAAAAGTGGAATTTCAACTGTGTCATTTGCAGACAGTCTAGTGGCAGTCCTGGGATGAATGTATTTAATGGAAGTAGCAGCACCATGGTGAATAATCAGGCTCTCTGGTGAAAGCTGGATTCACTCTTAGGACTGCAAAAGTAATCACAATATTCCTAGAGTCACTATTGACATTAATGGACTTGTGTGCCATCAAATCAAAACTCTGAGGATCTGATTCAGGTAGTTGGTCTATGGTCCAAATCAGGTCAGTTTTTATAGACTACATTGGGATGTCTTATTTTTGCAAAGTTATTACATATGTAACCCCAAAGAAATCAGTGAAAACAAAGGCATTGTTAGAGTGAGCAATACAATTATGCAGCAGACATAAAGTTTCCAAGAAAAATAATGCAGAATATTACAAGCTGAGGTATATCCAAAATATTCCCTCTGCTGTAACTAAAAAGAGCTTCCATCACTCTCTCTGATGTGGTACCTGTTCCATCGAGAATACATCTCTTTTAGAGAAGGTACATTATTTTTCCACCAGACATTTTTACAAGATGATTCTAGCAGCAGGAGACAAATGATTCACGCATTCATCCACTTGGCACACTGCAGCAATTTATTCCTTTGAGTGCTACACTTGTGGTGAGTTATACAGCAGAACAGAAACACTGATTCAGTACCCTCTCTTATTTTGTACTTTTAGATGGACACAAGTCACGAAAATGTTCTGCACTAGAGATTCATATTTATCCCTTACTTTTCTAACCTACTTTTTGAGACCAAGATTTTCGTCCTCTCAGTCACTGAGTTGGGCTCTGAGAGCAGTTATTTCCATAATCATCCCATGGCACGGCACAATCTATCACAGCAGAGAAAGTGAATGAGCAAAGCTAGACATGAGCAAATACCATAGCCTAGGAGTAAACGATCCAGAGCTCAGAATATGCTCTGTGATACCTTTTTGTTTAGAGCAAGAATATTTTCCTAACTGAGTGGCTTGGGAAATAATTCTTTGATGATATGAAATAATCAGTTTTGTTCTTCTCTGTTTGTTGAATAGAAACACTGACTCTCTGGAAGCAGTAGGAAGTTTGTGACCAATATTTGAAGGTGCTTGAGCCGGGAGGTTGGACTAGATGTCCCACTGTGGTTCTTTTCAACCTTACCCATTCTGTGATTCTGTGATTCTGTGATTCTGTGAAATATGTAAGTTTCATACATAATCTTAAAATGCCTGTTTCTGGTCATTAGGAAAGAAAGATCTCCTCACTGGTAGGTATGAGGGTATGAGAATTGACAGAATGAAATGTGTGCCAAAGACAGATGAGCAGAAAGATTGGGGAGCAGGATTAGGAAAATCAATTTTAGGAAAAGATCCTGTGCCTGGTTCTGCTGCATCAGTGAGCCTGGCCTCCCATAGCATAATGTCCCCTGCCTCCAAAGAGAAAGTCAGAACAACTGTGACCAGGCTTCTTTCAGCAAGCTGTGAGGTAATGCATTTACCAGAACAAATATGCTCTTTCTGATAAGCTTGTACATACAGACCATTTAATATATGATAAAAACAATTGTGTGTTCCATTTGTTGATATTTGACAATCAAGCTGCCCTCAGAAAGGGCACACAGATTAGCACAAGTAGGAAGATATGTGATAGAACTTAAACAGATTTAAATGACAGTATTGAAATTTCACATAGGTAGGTCATTGCTAGGTATAAATGTTTGGTCATTCTCATACCACTGAACAACACTCTCAAGCAGATGAACACAGTACAGGAAAGCTAGAAGTCATTCCTAGCATATTATGTTACTCAGATAAGAAAGAGGCACAACTGCAGACTGTGGGCTCAGCCAACAGCACAGTCTGCTTTCAAGGTTGCTTGGCACCTCTGCATGCCAGATCTAAGCGCTAAATGCTAATAACTACACTGAGTTCTTGGCTGAAATTTTCGGGGGGGGGGGGGGGGGGTTTTTTTTTTTTTTTTGTGCCCCTTTTTTTTTTTTTTTTTTATTTTTT